>MU249687.1:311937-314683 GCA_018977245.1 Lethenteron camtschaticum | reverse complement strand
CTGTCTGCGCGTGTGTGTCTGCGCGCGTGTGTGTGTATCTGCGTGTGTCTGTGTGTGTGTCTTTGTGCTGGGAAGATCGTTGGCGCTACGATACCGGGCGGAGAACCGAGTTCGATTCCTGCTCGCGGCCACCAACCAACCACCCCACGCGCTGACGATTATCTCGGCATCGGAATATTCACTTCGACTCGAGGAGGAATCCGATGAGCTATGAAGCTCTTCGTTGTTGTAAAGATGTCCAGTAGGGGCACCCTGGGTAATAACGCGAGGTTGACTGGTGCAGTGTGTTCTCAACAACGCAAATGGGAGAGACAAAGGCGGCCGGGCGTGGTGGTCGTGTACCACAGGGGCGATTGTCTGTGACGGCTATACGTGGGGGGGGGGGGGGGTTGGGGAGAATCTTTATCTATCAAAGCAAGGCCGTAGCCATGGAGTTAACATTGGGGGGGGGCAAATTTTCTAGGGGGTCTAGGGCCCCCCCCCCAGAAAAAATATCTAAATTTGAAAACGAATTTCCTGCGTAAACTATTCACAAAAATCCACTAACACAGGATGGACTTTTTAAATCCTTTATATTAAGTTAACTTGCTTGCTTGCTTGCACGCTTACGACCGTGCAAATCTTTCGCTCGTTTTTTAACCCACTTCCCGTGATCCATTCTAGCTGACATTTTGCACACAGACTCTTTTTACACTTTTTAGGAAAAAAAGAATTATATTTAATTACCAATTGCTTAATGGTGGCAGGCAATCATCTGACCCATAGGTGGCAGCCATCTCAAGCCAGAGGACGAGAGGACTCTAGCCGCCACGCATATAAAGGATTTAGAGTGAAAAACTTTGTTTTCACTATAAACAACAACAACAACAACCCCTTTTCACGGACGATATTGCTCGCGACAGCCTGCGTGTGAAGCTGACATCTTCATCCTTTATCTTTGGCAGGGGCAGCACACAAAGATCCCCGTGTAGCCTTAACAGACTGTAGGGGCAAGTGCTGTTAGCGAGCACCTATGAAGGCCGGCACGGCGCACGAGGGGGTGGGTGGCCAGCACCACGCCCGGCCGCCTTTGTCTCTCCAATGTGCGATGTTTACTACACACCGCGCCGGGTACTCAATTGAGGCTGAGTCGACCTAGGGGAGGCCCAGGACCGGTTCAGATAATCGTCAATGTGGTGTTGGCCGTGAGCGCGAATCGAACTCGGGTCGCCGGGTTCGTAGCGCAGCGCGCTAACCGCTGCACCACCGCTCCCACAAAGACAAAGATCCCCCGTGTAGCCTTAACAGACTGTTGGGGCAAGTGCTGTTAGCGAGTAGCACCTACAAATAGACACTTCGGGAGATAAATCGATAGATCGATAAATAGGTATTTAAGTAACTCTATGAATAAATAACCATGCCAATACATATATCTGTAAATAACCAGGTAGATACATCTATAACTAACCAGGTAGATACACATATAAAGAAGAAGACGGGTGGGTTTGTAAATACATTTGTAAATGGGTATGGGCGTGGGTGGGTAAATAAATAAATAACTGTTCGCCATGCAGGAGGGGGGGGTGTGAAACGTCGTCCTCGCCGGCCGCGATTTGTTTCTGACTGCGAAGCACCGGGCCGGTTCCTCATCCCGCTCCCATCATCATCACCATCATCATCACCATCACATCACCATCACCATCACCATCATCATCACCATCATCATCATCACATCATCACCATCACCATCATCACCATCATCACCGCCATCATCATCATCACCGCCATCATCATCATCACCATCATCACCATCATCATCATCACCATCATCATCATCATCNCCATTCACCACCACCACCATCATCATCATCACCACCATCATCATCACCATCATCATCATCATCACCACCATCCCACCATCACCACCATCATCACCACCAACATCACCAACATCACCATCATCACCATCATCAACATCATCACCATCATCATCACCACATCATCACCATCATCATCATCATCACCATCATCATCACTCATCATCNTCATCACCATCATCACCATCATCATCATCACCATCATCATCATCATCATCATCATCACCATCATCATCATCACCCATCATCACCATCATCATCATTACCATCATCACCACCATCATCACCACCATCATCATCATCACCATCACCATCACCATCACCACCACCACCATCATCACCACCATCATCACCATCATCATCACGATCACCATCATCATCACCACCATTGGCTTAGCACGGTGCAAAAAAAGTGCATGATATATCGACACATACAAATGTTGAACGTCTTTCGCACCGTACGTTGCTCAGCCGAGCTAATCGGAGGTGCGTGGGGGGGGGCTCTGGGTTAAACACAATCAACTCGAAACGTGAAACTTCCCATTGTGTGGCCAGTTGCATCTCAGGTTTCGTGACCAATGTGATTATTCAACTCAACTATTTTATTTTAGCAGCAAAAGGGCCTCGCTCCTATATAGATACAGTAGCTCGTTTTCAGAAGCGTTCCTCGTCATCGCAAATGATCGCAAATGATAGCTCAAGCAAGTGGCGTATGATTATCGTCGTCTGGGAATTGATAGCAAGCCCCCTCTGTGACAAGACCCATGGGGTTGTTTGGTAAATAATTTACACTGGTCAACAAAAAAAAATCTTTTTTCTGGCCTGGACTTTTGCAGCTGTTCTAGACTAATTTCAGGGTGCTGATTCCAAATCTGATCTCAGATTTGGTC
>MU249687.1:244437-306937 GCA_018977245.1 Lethenteron camtschaticum | reverse complement strand
CCATGTGAGACTAGGCTCTAAGGAAAGCTGTCTCGGTGTGGACCAATCAACTTCAAGGACAGTGCATACTATAGAGTTGTGTTTTTGTTTGCATTCCGACGCAGGTATTGTGGTCATGCAAACATGACTCCTTGTAAAAAGGTGTCAGTTTTGTTGCCAGATAGAAGGGTAAAAAACAATTATCATATTTTGCTACTGGCAAAGGAGGTTCCAATGGTGTAAACTTTTAGTAAATTGAATAAATGAGTCTTCCGATGTATTTGTAATATAATTAGCTGCGTGCTGAGTTGTCTGCTGTTGCTGCTGCTGTATAGCTCTTTGAGATCCCCGATGGAAAGCCGCTACAGAAATGTCATTATGATTGTTGCAAAACATTGTACGCGACATTGGTTCGCGATAATCCTGAGAGCCGATACAGATCCCCCAAATAGCCTTTACAGACTGTCTGTGTGTCTATGTTGTGTGTGTGTGTCTCTCTGTGTGTCTATGTTGTGTGTGTGTCTCTCTCTGTGTGTCTATGTTGTGTGTGTGTGTCTCTCTGTGTGTCTATGTTGTGTGTGTGTCTCTCTGTGTGTGTCTATGTGTGTGTGTGTGTCTCTCTGTGTGTGTCTATGATGTGTGTGTCTCTCTGTGTGCCTATGTTGTGTGTGTGTGTCTCTGTGTGCCTGTTGTGTGTCTCTCTCTGTGTGTTATGTTGTGTGTGTGTCTCTCTGTGTGTCTATGTTGTGTGTGTGTCTCTGTGTGTCTATGTTGTGTGTGTGTGTCTCTCTGTGTGTCTATGTTGTGTGTGTGTCTCTCTGTGTGTCTATGTGTGTGTGTGTCTCTCTGTGTGTCTATGTGTGTCTCTCTCTGTGTGTCTATGTGTGTGTGTGTCTCTCTGTGTCTATGTTGTGTGTGTGTGTCTCTCTGTGTGTCTATGTTGTGTGTGTGTGTCTCTGTGTGTCTATGTTGTGTGTGTGTCTCTCTGTGTGTCTATGTTGTGTGTGTGTGTCTCTCTGTGTGTCTATGTGTGTCTCTCTCTGTGTGTCTATGTTGTGTGACTTGTGTCTCTCTGTGTCTATGTTGNGTGTGTGTGTGTCTCTGTGTGTCTATGTGTGTCTCTCTCTGTGTGTCTCTGTGTTGTCTCTCTCTGCTTGTGTCTGTGTGTCTATGTGTGTGTCTCTGTGTGTCTATGTTGTGTGTGTCTCTCTGTGTGCCTGTTGTGTGTCTCTCTCTGTGTGTCTATGTTGTGTGTGTGTGTCTCTGTGTGTCTATGTTGTGTGTGTGTCTCTGTGTGTCTATGTTGTGTGTGTGTGTCTCTCTGTGTGTCTATGTTGTGTGTGTGTCTCTCTGTGTGTCTATGTTGTGTGTGTGTGTCTCTCTGTGTGTCTATGTGTGTCTCTCTCTGTGTGTCTATGTTGTGTGTGTGTCTCTCTGTGTCTATGTTGTGTGTGTGTGTCTCTCTGTGTGTCTATGTGTGTCTCTCTGTGTGTCTCTGTGTTGTCTCTCTCTGCTTGTGTCTGTCTGTGTGTCTATGTTGTGTGTGTGTGTGTGTCTCTGTGTGTCTATGTTGTGTGTGTGTGTCTCTCTGTGTGTCTATGTTGTGTGTGTGTGTCTCTCTGTGTGCCTGTTGTGTGTCTCTCTCTGTGTGTCTATGTTGTGTGTGTGTCTCTCTGTGTGTCTATGTTGTGTGTGTGTCTCTCTGTGTGTCTATGTTGTGTGTGTGTGTCTCTCTGTGTGTCTATGATGTGTGTGTGTGTCTCTCTGTGTGTCTATGTTGTGTGTGTGTGTCTCTCTGTGTGTCTATGATGTGTGTGTGTGTCTCTCTGTGTGTCTATGTTGTGTGTGTGTCTCTCTCTGTGTGTCTATGTTGTGTGTGTGTGTCTCTCTGTGTCTATGTTGTGTGTGTGTCTCTCTGTGTGTCTATGTGTGTCTCTCTCTGTGTGTCTCTGTGTTGTCTCTCTCTGCTTGTGTCTGTCTGTGTGTCTATGTTGTGTGTGTGTGTGTCTCTGTGTGTCTATGTTGTGTGTGTGTCTCTCTGTGTGTCTATGTTGTGTGTGTGTCTCTCTGTGTGTCTATGTTGTGTGTGTGTCTCTCTGTGTGCCTGTTGTGTGTCTCTCTCTGTGTGTCTATGTTGTGTGTGTGTCTCTCTGTGTGTCTATGTTGTGTGTGTGTCTCTCTGTGTGTCTATGTTGTGTGTGTGTGTCTCTCTGTGTGTCTATGTTGTGTGTGTGTGTCTCGCTGTGTGTCTATGTTTGTGTGTGTGTATCTCTGTGTGTCTATGTTGTGTGTGTGTGTCTATGTTGTGTGTGTGTGTCTCTCTGTGTGTCTATGTTGTGTGTGTGTGTCTCTCTGTGTGTCTATGTGTGCGTCTCTCTCTCTCTGTGTGTGTATGTGTGTGTGTGTGTCTCTGTGTGTCTATGTTGTGTGTGTGTGTCTCTCTGTGTGTCTATGTGTGCGTCTCTCTCTCTCTGTGTGTGTCTGTGTGTGTGTGTCTCTCTCTGTGTGTCTATGTGTGTGTGTGTCTCGCTGTGTGTATATGTGTCTCTCTGCTTGTGTCTGTCTGTGTGTATATGTGCGTGTCTCTCTCTGTGTGTCTCTGTGTTGCCTCTCTATCTGATTGTGTGTCTGTCTATGCCTCTCCGTGTCTGTATTTTGTCTCTCTCTCAAATTTAGCAATCTTTGGAATAACGTAATCAACCAGGTAGGGTGTTGGCTGTTGTATTAGCCGACTCTCTGTGTTGTATTGCATTATATTTCTAAGTTTACTAGGTTTGTTTTCTCTTTCAATTGTACATGTTGATGATTGCTTGTGTTGCAATCGAAACGTCGTATGCTATTATTTAATTTCTTTTCTTTCTACGTGACTTCACCGAAATAACCAAATATTAAATAAACAAAAAGTTGAGTTTACATTTATTTCAAAATCGATGCGCGGTTGAAAACATAACGTCTGGCAGCAGAGGGTGCTACAGCCTTAGAGACAGACGCTACATCGTAGGAAGAGCAATACCGTGTTGCTCTGCTTAGATTTCATTCCACACGGATACTGAGACATCCACGACGTCACATCTCGCGTCCCGATGATCCCACCGCTTCTGGGATCGTGATGCTGTCACCCCATCCTAGAATCTCGCCCAGGTCTGGAGGATCACTGCCAGGGGCGGTTTCTTCATCAGGGCGATTGGGCGACGCACCACCAATGTCATTCAACCACAGAGTCACGCTAGCCGTCACTGTGCCTCTGGATATAGTCCAATCAGCGTCATGTCACGTTCTGTGGAGTACCACCTCTTTTTGGGCGATTTCCCTCCAGCTGAGAATCGCCCCGAGTGGCCCCATAGACTTACATTCAAATGTTTTTTTTCGACCGGGGGCGCTCCAATGCATTCTCTATGGCTTCCGGGAGGGCTCGCCCTAACGTGCTTACGTCATCATACGTAAGCACGTTTCAGTCAACAATTTTATTTGTCGCCACCTAGTGGAATCTTTAATAAAATAAACTTGAGTGGATTGTATTAATAGTGAGTATAGAAACAAACAAGATGTATTGTAAGAGTCACTTTATTTTTCATTAATATTAAAGAAGTGAAGTTGCCTTTACATGCTTAAGCTGTTAATTTATCCATTGCATGTGTGGACCTTATCCTTATCAATCATCCAGACATTTGCCCCCCCTGAGAGATTTTGCAGGAGCCGCCACTGGTCACTGCTGATGCTGTTGTGTGAAGAGAGTGGGATGAAGTGGATGTCCAGAATAAAAACATCTCTCATTCGAGACCCAAACATCATCATCACCATCACCTCCTGACTTTGAACTCCTCCTAATTCTCTTCAGAGACACGGGTGGGTGGCCGAACCATCAACCTCATCACAACATGACCACCACCACCACGAGGACCACCCCCAAATTAACGACGTAGCCACGGCATTGCGACAGAAAACCCAGCGTGACCACGCATCGATGCACGGAGACTCGTAGAGATACACAAAGACAAAGATGCCCCGTATAGCCTCGACAGACTGTTGGGCAAGTGCTGTTTGCGAGCACCTTTTGAAGGCCGAATCAGCACACGAGGGGGTGGGTTGCCAGCAACCTCGCCCAGCCGCCTTTGTCTCCCCAGTGGCGATGTTTACGCACCGCACCAGGTAATCATTTGATGCTGAGCCGACCTAGGGGAGGCCCAGGATCGGTTCAGATAAAATCGTCGCTGGTGTTGGCCGTGAGCGGGAATCCAACTCGGGTCGCCAGGTTCGTAGCGCTAAAAGCTGCACTAGCGCTCCTCACGTAGAAGAGAAACACAGATATTCTTAGTTTTTTTCGGTAAAGGCACGTAGGTAAAAACATTAAAAAGTTAAATAAAAATCACGACGTTTCGGAGGCAACACAAGCCTCCGAAACGTCGTGATTTTTATTTTATTTTACTTTTTAATGTTTTTACCTACGTGACTTTACCGAAAAAACCTAAGAATATGAATCATTGCAGTCACGAAAGCTTCAAATCTAGAATTAGATACACAGATAGCCATCGAGAGACATAAGAGAGGCTTTAGGCCCAAGCCACGGCGGCGTTGTTGTTGATTGTGGCCATGTAACCCAAACTGGGGACCGGATAGCAAACCCCGAGAGAGACGCAGAGATACGGTGCCTAGGAGATGTTGACTACCTCGCCTGGTGTGCAGGAGGTCGTGGGTTCGATTCCGACCCTGACACCTGCTGCTGCATATTTGGAGTTTGCGTGTCTCTCTCTCTCTCTCATCATCATCACAGTGGAGAGATGTTGATTACCTCGCCTGGTGTGCAGGAGGTCGTGGGTTCGATTCCGACCCTGACGCCTGCTGCTGTATATTTGGAGTTTGCGTGTCTCTCTCTCATCATCATCACAGTGGATATGAGATGTTGATTACCTCGCCTGGTGTGCAGGAGGTCGTGGGTTGAATCCCGACCCTGACGCCTGTTGCTGCTGTATATTTGGAGTTTGCGTGTCTCTCTCTCTCCTCGTGGTCGCGTGGACTTTCATCCGGTTCTTGTGGTTTTTAAATCCTTTATATTAAGTTCACTTGCTTGCTTGCTTGCGTACGACCGTGCAAATCTTTCGGTCGTTTTTTAACCCACTTCCCGTGATCCAATCGAGCTGACATTTTGCACACAGACTCGTTGTGCGAGACAATTAATGTTCGTGAAATTTTTTTCTCCCAAATTTTACACTTTTTAGGAGAAAATAATTATATTTAATTACCAATTGCTTAATGGCGGCAGGCAATCATCTGACCCATAGGTGGCAGCCATCTCAAGCCAAAGGACGAGAGGACTCTAGCCGCCACGCATATAAAGGATTTATAGTGAAAACTTTGTTTTTACGGGTTAATTTTTTCCCTCTCAAATGTAGAATCTACATCACCACGCGTTTCGAGTCTTTGGCTGCTGCTCTGCAACATAGCGATCGAAACGTCGTGATTTTTTTATTTTTTCGTCATATTTTCTTTTATTCTTTTCTACCTACCTGACTTTGCCGAAAGAAACAGAGTAATTATTTTACACGATCTAATCCGACACGAACACACGCAAAAAAACCCTTCCTGTGGATAATGTTGCTCGTGAAAGCATACAACCACGTGCTCAACTTATTTTCGATAGCTTTCACTACAGAAAGCGAGAATCTTCATATGTATTCATAACACTGGTCAACACACTTTTCTGGCTTAAGGTATTCCAACAATTTTAAGGTAATTTTGGGGTGCTGATTCCAAATCTGGCATCAGTCTATCACATCAGGATTTTGAGATATCAAATATTGCATTTTCAATAAAAACTGCAGAAGAAAAATATTAAATAAATGTGGATATCTACATAAAATTATATTATAAACACACTATCCTAAACATACAGCACCATATTTTAACACTAAAGCAGTCACTGACTCGCAACAACTTGCAATCATAAGTGACAGAGTTAATTTCGGGTAAAATCAATGAAAATGGAGTATGCCGATAGCATAAAAATGAGATGTGATAGAGCAAATCTGAGATCAGATTTGGAATCAGCACCCTGAAATTATTCTAAAACAGCTGCAAAAGTCCAGGCCAGAAAAAAATGATTTGTTTTGTTGACCAGTGTTATAGGTGAGATCGCGTGAATTTGAACGTGTCGTGAAACCGGCCACCACCCGACACAGCCAATTGGTGAGACTGCGTGTCACGCCAACAAACACGTCCCCAACTAGTTACTAGTCGTGTTCTAAAGGGGTTCTCACACCGTGTCTACCCCCACACGGTTCACCAAGTATTCATGCGCAGGGAAATCGCGTTTTCAGGTCCATATGGCACACAGCCGTTTCAATCCAGTTGTAGTAGGTTCAAAGAGACTTGGACGACGTAGTTGGGAGGCACACTTATTTATTAAACAGGCCAAGGTATACGACACTCGAAGGGGTATCGGCCCCTTCACCCACCTAACAGGGAGATGCCACGATCTCTATCCGGCTAGCCTACTCACAGGTCCTCCACTACAGAGCGAGGGGAGGCTAGCTGATCCAGCTCTGGCCAAGCTGGGATCACGGCACCCTTAGTCACCAGACTAGTGTACTAGTGGTGAGTGTACTAGTGGTGAGTGTACTAGTGGTGAGTGTAGTGGTGAGTGTACTAGTGGTGAGTGTACTAGTGGTGAATGTACTAGTGGTGAGTGTGCTAGTGGTGAGTGTAGTGGTGAGTGTAGTGGTGAGTGTACTAGTGGTGAGTGTACTAGTGGTGAGTGTAGTGGTGAGTGTACTAGTGGTGAGTGTACTAGTGGTGAATGTACTAGTGGTGAGTGTAGTGGTGAGTGTGCTAGTGGTGAGTGTAGTGGTGAGTGTAAGTGGTGAGTGTAGTGGTGAGTGTAGTGGTGAGTGTACTAGTGGTGAGTGTAGTGGTGAGTGTACTAGTGGTGAGTGTACTAGTGGTGAATGTACTAGTGGTGAGTGTGCTAGTGGTGAGTGTAGTGGTGAGTGTAGTGGTGAGTGTACTAGTGGTGAGTGTACTAGTGGTGAGTGTACTAGTGGTGAGTGTAGTGGTGAGTGTACTAGTGGTGAGTGTACTAGTGGTGAATGTACTAGTGGTGAGTGTGCTAGTGGTGAGTGTGCTAGTGGTGAGTGTAGTGGTGAGTGTACTAGTGGTGAGTGTACTAGTGGTGAGTGTAGTGGTGAGTGTACTAGTGGTGAGTGTACTAGTGGTGAATGTAGTGGTGAGTGTGCTAGTGGTGAGTGTGCTAGTGGTGAGTGTAGTGGTGAGTGTAAGTGGTGAGTGTACTAGTGGTGAGTGTACTAGTGGTGAGTGTACTAGTGGTGAGTGTACTAGTGGTGAATGTACTAGTGGTGAGTGTGCTAGTGGTGAGTGTGCTAGTGGTGAGTGTAGTGGTGAGTGTTCTAGTGGTGAGTGTACTAGTGGTGAGTGTACTAGTGGTGAGTGTACTGGTGGTGAGTGTAGTGGTGGTGAGTAGTGGTGAGTGTACTAGTGGTGAGTGTACTAGTGGTGAGTGTAGTGAGTGTAGTGGGAGTGTAGTGGTGAGTGTAGTGGTGAGTAGTGGTGAGTGTAGTGGTGAGTGGTGAGTGTACTAGTGGTGAGTGTACTGGTGGGTGTAGTGGTGAGTGTAGTGGTGAGTGTAGTGGTGAGTGTACTAGTGGTGAGTGTAGTAGTGGTGAGTGTAGTAGTGAGTGTGTGGTGAGTGTAGTAGTGGTGAGTGTACTAGTGGTGAGTAGTGGTGAGTGTACTAGTGATGAGTGTAGTGGTGAGTGTACTGGTGGTGAGTGTACTGGTGAGTGTCTGTGTTTCTCCTTGTGATGGGTCATGGAGATGTATAAGGGCAGGGTGACCAACACGCTCTGACCTGGTCTGTAATAAGGCAGGGCACTGATTCGGCGTTCACAGGAATGGGTTACGTGTTGGAGAGTAATCCCACCACAACATTTTTTGCCCTTCGACTGCCGTGACGTTTCGCCGACAATTTAAACAACAACAACAACAACCAAACAGCATCATCAGGCGAAATCTCTCTACGCGTCAAGAATTTCACAAGGGGACGTGCTTTGCTCCGAGTCGAGTGAGTTAAATGTCCGTTTTTTGTGTTAATCAATGTAATGGTTTGTAATCACACTTCCTTTTTCCTGGCACCGTGACACAAAATTAAAAGTTTCACTTTCTTAGCTCAGAATTCAGCGCGCGGCTCGGCATCGTGTGTGTGGGGGGTGCCAGTCTACAGGGGACCCCAGAGAGAGAGGGGGGGGGCATCCACTGGTGGCCGTAGCGCAGTGAGTGCCAGGCTAGGTGTGCGTGAGGTGTGGGTGAGGTGAGTCAGGCTAGGTGTGTCATGTCACACACTTTTGGGAAATTAGCATCGACACATGTTGGAATTCACCACGTACACATGTGTAGACACACACAAAGAAAAACAAAGATCCCCGTGTAGCCTTAACAGACTGTAGGGGCAAGTGCTGTTAGCGAGCAGCACATATGAAGGCCGGAACGGTACACGAGGGGTGGGTGGCCAGCACCACGCCCGACCGCCTTTGTCTCCCAGTGGCGATGTTTACACACCGCACCAGGTACTCATTTGAGGCTGAGTCGACCTAGGGGAGGCCCAGGACCGGTTCAGATAATCGTCACTGGCGTTGGCCGTGAGCGGGAATCGAACCCGGGTCGCCAAGTTCGTAGTGCAGCGCGCTAACCACTACACCACCGCTCCCCACACACACACACATGTGTAGACACACACATGTGTAGACACACACATGTAGACACACACATGTGTACACACACACATGNACACACACACATGTGTAGACACACACACACGTAGACACACACACACACATGTGTGTGTGTCTACACATGTGTAGACACACACACATGTACGTGCACGTGTGTGCGCACGTACATGTGTAGACACACATGTACGTGCGCGTGTGTGCGCACGTACATGTGTGTAGACACACACACACATGTAGACACACACACATGTACGTGCGCGTGTGTGTGTCAGCTCGCTGGTTCCCCTTTCGGCTGAACAGTTCAGTTGAAGGTTCCCCCCCGCCCCTCCCCCGCCCCTCCCCCGCCCCTCCCCCTCCTCCGCCCCTCCCCTTCTCCTCCCCCGCCCCCTCCCCCNGCCCCCTCCCCCCGCCCCTCCCCGCCCCTCCCCCGCCCCTCCCCCGCCCCTCCCCTTCTCCCTCCCCCNGCCCTCCCCCTCCCCTCCCCCGCCCTCCCTTCCCCTCCCCGCCCTCCCCCGCCCCTCCCCGCCCCTCCCCTTCTCCTCCCCGCTCCTCCTTCCTCCCCGCCCCTCCCCCGCCCCACCCCTGGTGCCGTGGGGGTGTGGGGGGTGCTGGTGCCAGTGGCTCGACTTGCCCCCCCGGGGCGACGTTGCGCTGCGTTCGAGACGCGACTCGTCAGCGAGACGCCGTCTGCATCTCGAGATCTCGTGCCCTCTGATTCCTGTGGGGGTGGTGGGGGTGGTGGGGGTGGTGGGGGGTGGTGGGGGACGATCTTCGCCCGCGTCTGTAGGAGTTCTCTATCGCTCCGTCTAATCCGAGGCAGTGGAGGGAGGGGAGGGTGAGAGAGCGAGCAGTTGCAGGGCTGCGCCTTTGATTTCAATTTTTTTTTGCTGCTGCTGCTGCTCACACGGAGAAAGGCCGAAACGTTGAAGGCTTCCACCATCACAACCATCATCACAACCACCACCATCATCATCACCACTACCACCACCATCACCATCACTACCACCACCATCACCACCACCACCATCACCACCATCACCACCATGCCGTTGATCAGAAGAACGTCCAGCAAGCGGCTGCTCTACGGCTCTCGGAATGTCTTCAAGAGACAGAAAGGGGAGGCTCGAGGAAGAGCAAGCACGGTAAGAGACCCTCCTGGTGGCTCGCGGTGGCTCGCGGTGGCTCAAGGTGGCTCAAGGTGGCCGTGTCACAGCGACTCGGGTTTGGCACAACTTTGAACGTTGGGGGAGGTTTGTGGAGTAGCTTCCCAGATGGTTGTTGAATCGATGACTGATTCGGAGTGATCCGCTGTGTGGCTGCTACTGCTCAAAAGATGTCTCTCGTCTTCTTGGCTCTTTCGGCGAAGTCACGTAGAATGGAAATAATAAAATAATAAAAATTCAACATAATAATTTGTGAGAATAATTTTATGTTTTATTTTTATTATTTACATTCTACGTGACTTTACCGAAAGAACAAGAAGATGAATCCCTGCAGTCACGAAAGCTTTAAATCGAGACGTCTCTCTCTGTGAGTGCGCGGAGTGGCTCACAGCTCTATTTGCCAAGCGCACTCTAAGGGGGGGGGGGTGTGAGCGATCGATGTCTTCCTCGAGTAAGCCCGGTGGGCACCAGTGAAGAGTACATCGTAGCGATGTTTGTGTGTGTAAGTAGCATTGTGTGTAGCCTTGTGTGTGTGTAAGGAGCATTGTGTGTGTGTGTAAGTAGCATTGTGTGTGTGTGTGTAAGTAGCATTGTGTGTGTGTGTGTGTGTGNAAGTAGCATTGTGTGTGTGTGTGTAAGTAGCATTGTGTGTGTGTGTAAGTAGCATTGTGTGTGTGTGTAAGTAGCATTGTGTGTGTGTGTAAGTAGCATTGTGTGTGTGTGTGTAAGTAGCATTGTGTGTGTGTGTATGTAAGTAGCATTGTGTGTGTGTGTAAGTAGCATTGTGTGTGTGTAAGTAGCATTGTGTGTGTGTGTGTAAGTAGCATTGCGTGTGTGTGTATGTAAGTAGCATTGTGTGTGTGTGTAAGTAGCATTGTGTGTGTGTAAGTAGCATTGTGTGTGTGTGTGTAAGTAGCATTGCGTGTGTGTAAGTAGCATTGCGTGTGTGTAAGTAGCATTGTGTGTGTGTGTGTAAGTAGCATTGTGTGTGTGTGTAAGTAGCATTGTGTGTGTGTAAGTAGCATTGTGTGTGTGTGTAAGTAGCATTGTGTGTGTGTGTAAGTAGCATTGTGTGTGTGTAAGTAGCATTGTGTGTGTGTGTGTAAGTAGCATTGCGTGTGTGTGTGTAAGTAGCATTGTGTGTGTGTGTGTAAGTAGCATTGTGTGTGTGTGTGTAAGTAGCATTGGGTGTGTGTAAGTAGCATTGTGTGTGTGTAAGTAGCATTGTGTGTGTGTAAGTAGCATTGTGTGTGTGTAAGTAGCATTGTGTGTGTGTAAGTAGCATTGTGTGTGTGTGTAAGTAGCATTGTGTGTGTGTAAGTAGCATTGTGTGTGTGTGTAAGTAGCATTGTGTGTGTGTAAGTAGCATTGTGTGTGTGTAAGTAGCATTGTGTGTGTGTAAGTAGCATTGTGTGTGTGTAAGTAGCATTGTGTGTGTGTAAGTAGCATTGTGTGTGTGTAAGTAGCATTGTGTGTGTGTAAGTAGCATTGCGTGTGTGTAAGTAGCATTGTGTGTGTGTAAGTAGCATTGTGTGTGTGTAAGTAGCATTGTGTGTGTGTGTAAGTAGCATTGTGTGTGTGTAAGTAGCATTGTGTGTGTGTAAGTAGCATTGTGTGTGTGTAAGTAGCATTGTGTGTGTGTAAGTAGCATTGTGTGTGTGTGTAAGTAGCATTGTGTGTGTGTAAGTAGCATTGTGTGTGTGTAAGTAGCATTGTGTGTGTGTGTAAGTAGCATTGTGTGTGTGTAAGTAGCATTGTGTGTGTGTGTAAGTAGCATTGTGTGTGTGTAAGTAGCATTGTGTGTGTGTAAGTAGCATTGTGTGTGTGTAAGTAGCATTGTGTGTGTGTAAGTAGCATTGTGTGTGTGTGTAAGTAGCATTGTGTGTGTGTGTAAGTAGCATTGCGTGTGTGTAAGTAGCATTGCGTGTGTGTAAGTAGCATTGTGTGTGTGTAAGTAGCATTGTGTGTGTGTGTAAGTAGCATTGCGTGTGTGTAAGTAGCATTGCGTGTGTGTAAGTAGCATTGCGTGTGTGTAAGTAGCATTGCGTGTGTGTAAGTAGCATTGTGTGTGTGTAAGTAGCATTGCGTGTGTGTAAGTAGCATTGCGTGTGTGTGTAAGTAGCATTGTGTGTGTGTGTAAGTAGCATTGTGTGTGTGTGTGTAAGTAGCATTGCGTGTGTGTAAGTAGCATTGTGTGTGTGTGTGTAAGTAGCATTGTGTGTGTGTAAGTAGCATTGTGTGTGTGTGTAAGTAGCATTGTGTGTGTGTAAGTAGCATTGTGTGTGTGTAAGTAGCATTGTGTGTGTGTAAGTAGCATTGTGTGTGTGTAAGTAGCATTGTGTGTGTGTGTAAGTAGCATTGTGTGTGTGTAAGTAGCATTGTGTGTGTGTAAGTAGCATTGTGTGTGTGTGTAAGTAGCATTGTGTGTGTGTGTAAGTAGCATTGTGTGTGTGTAAGTAGCATTGTGTGTGTGTAAGTAGCATTGTGTGTGTGTGTAAGTAGCATTGTGTGTGTGTAAGTAGCATTGCGTGTGTGTAAGTAGCATTGCGTGTGTGTAAGTAGCATTGTGTGTGTGTAAGTAGCATTGTGTGTGTGTGTAAGTAGCATTGCGTGTGTGTAAGTAGCATTGCGTGTGTGTAAGTAGCATTGCGTGTGTGTAAGTAGCATTGCGTGTGTGTAAGTAGCATTGTGTGTGTGTAAGTAGCATTGTGTGTGTGTGTAAGTAGCATTGCGTGTGTGTAAGTAGCATTGCGTGTGTGTAAGTAGCATTGCGTGTGTGTAAGTAGCATTGCGTGTGTGTAAGTAGCATTGCGTGTGTGTAAGTAGCATTGCGTGTGTGTAAGTAGCATTGTGTGTGTGTGTAAGTAGCATTGTGTGTGTGTAAGTAGCATTGTGTGTGTGTAAGTAGCATTGTGTGTGTGTGTAAGTAGCATTGTGTGTGTGTGTAAGTAGCATTTGGTGTGTGTGTAAGTAGCATTGGGTGTGTGTAAGTAGCATTGTGTGTGTGTAAGTAGCATTGTGTGTGTGTAAGTAGCATTGGTTGTGTGTAAGTAGCATTGGGTGTGTGTAAGTAGCATTGTGTGGTGTGTAAGTAGCATTGTGTGTGTGTAAGTAGCATTGTGTGTGTGTGTAAGTAGCATTGTGTGTGTGTGTAAGTAGCATTGTGTGTGTGTGTAAGTAGCATTGTGTGTGTGTGTAAGTAGCATTGGGTGTGTGTAAGTAGCATTGTGTGTGTGTGTAAGTAGCATTGTGTGTGTGTGTGTGTAAGTAGCATTGTGTGTGTGTGTAAGTAGCATTGTGTGTGTGTGGTGTAAGTAGCATTGTGTGTGTGTGTAAGTAGCATTGTGTGTGTGTGTAAGTAGCATTGTGTGTGTGTGTAAGTAGCATTGTGTGTGTGTGTGTGTAAGTAGCATTGTGTGTGTGTGTGTAAGTAGCATAGCATTGTGTGTGTGTGTGTAAGTAGCATTGTGTGTGTGTGTAAGTAGCATTGTGTGTGTGTGTGTGTAAGTAGCATTGCGTGTGTGTAAGTAGCATTGTGTGAAGTAGCATTGTGTGTGTGTGTGTGTGTAAGTAGCATTGCGTGTGTGTGAGTAGCATTGTGTGTGTGTGTGTAAGTAGCATTGCGTGTGTGTAAGTAGCATTGTGTGTGTGTGTGTGTAAGTAGCATTGTGTGTGTGTGTATGTAAGTAGCATTGTGTGTGTGTGTAAGTAGCATTGTGTGTGTGTGTGTAAGTAGCATTGTGTGTGTGTGTGAGTAGCATTGTGTGTGTGTGTGTGTAAGTAGCATTGTGTGTGTGTGTAAGTAGCATTGTGTGTGTGTGTAAGTAGCATTGCGTGTGTGTAAGTAGCATTGTGTGTGTGTGTAAGTAGCATTGTGTGTGTGTGTGTAAGTAGCATTGTGTGTGTGTGTAAGTAGCATTGTGTGTGTGTGTGTGTGTGNAAGTAGCAGTGTGTGTGTAAGTAGCAGTGTGTGTGTGTAAGTAGCAGTGTGTGTGTGTAAGTATCAGTGTGTGTGTGTAAGTATCATTGTGTGTGTGTGTGTGTAAGTAGCATTGTGTGTGTGTGTGTAAGTAGCATTGTGTGTGTGTGTGTAAGTAGCATTGTGTGTGTGTGTGTTGTAAGTAGCATTGTGTGTGTGTGTGTAAGTAGCATTGTGTGTGTGTGTGTAAGTAGCATTGTGTGTGTGTGTGTGTGTAAGTAGCATTGTGTGTGTGTGTGTGTGTAAGTAGCATTGCGTGTGTGTAAGTAGCATTGTGTGTGTGTAAGTAGCATTGCGTGTGTGTGAGTAGCATTGTGTGTGTGTGTGTAAGTAGCATTGCGTGTGTGTAAGTAGCATTGTGTGTGTGTGTGTGTAAGTAGCATTGTGTGTGTGTGTATGTAAGTTTGTGTGTGTGTGTAAGTTTGTGTGTGTGTGTGTGTAAGTTTGTGTGTGTGTGTAAGTAGCATTGTGTGTGTGTGTGAGTAGCATTGTGTGTGTGTGTGTGAGTAGCATTGTGTGTGTGTGTGTGTAAGTAGCATTGTGTGTGTGTGTAAGTAGCATTGTGTGTGTGTGTAAGTAGCATTGTGTGTGTAAGTAGCATTGTGTGTGTGTGTGTAAGTAGCATTGTGTGTGTGTGTAAGTAGCATTGTGTGTGTGTGTAAGTAGCATTGTGTGTGTGTAAGTAGCATTGCGTGTGTGTAAGTAGCATTGTGTGTGTGTGTAAGTAGCATTGTGTGTGTGTGTGTAAGTAGCATTGTGTGTGTGTGTAAGTAGCATTGTGTGTGTGTGTGTGTGTAAGTAGCATTGTGTGTGTGTGTAAGTAGCATTGTGTGTGTGTGTGAGTAGCATTGTGTGTGTGTGTAAGTAGCATTGTGTGTGTGTGTGAGTAGCATTGTGTGTGTGTGTGTGTAAGTAGCATTGTGTGTGTGTGTGTGTAAGTAGCATTGTGTGTGTGTGTGTCTAAGTAGCATTGTGTGTGTGTGTAAGTAGCATTGTGTGTGTGTGTGAGTAGCATTGTGTGTGTGTGTAAGTAGCATTGTGTGTGTGTGTGAGTAGCATTGTGTGTGTGTGTGTGTAAGTAGCATTGTGTGTGTGTGTGTGTAAGTAGCATTGTGTGTGTGTGTGTAAGTAGCATTGTGTGTGTGTGTAAGTAGCATTGTGTGTGTGTAAGTAGCATTGTGTGTGTGTGTGTAAGTAGACATTGTGTGTGTGTGGTGAGTAGCATTGTGTGTGTGTGTGAGTAGCATTGTGTGTGTGTGTGAGTAGCATTGTGTGTGTGTGTAAGTAGCATTGTGTGTGTGTGTGTAAGTAGCATTGTGTGTGTGTGTGTAAGTAGCATTGTGTGTGTGTGTGTAAGTAGCATTGTGTGTGTGTGTGTAAGTAGCATTGTGTGTGTGTAAGTAGCATTGTGTGTGTGTGTGAGTAGCATTGTGTGTGTGTGTGTGTAAGTAGCATTGTGTGTGTGTGTGTAAGTTTGTGTGTGTGTGTGTGTAAGTTTGTGTGTGTGTGTGTGTGTAAGTTGCATTGTGTGTGTGTAAGTAGCATTGTGTGTGTGTGTGTAAGTAGCATTGTGTGTGTGTGTGTGTAAGTAGCATTGTGTGTGTGTGTAAGTAGCATTGTGTGTGTGTAAGTAGCATTGTGTGTGTGTAAGTAGCATTGTGTGTGTGTGTGTGTAAGTAGCATTGTGTGTGTGTGTGAGTAGCATTGTGTGTGTGTGTAAGTAGCATTGTGTGTGTGTGTGAGTAGCATGTGTGTGTGTGTGTAAGTAGCATTGTGTGTGTGTGTAAGTAGCATTGTGTGTGTGTGTGTCTAAGTAGCATTGTGTGTGTGTGTAAGTAGCATTGTGTGTGTGTGTNAGTAGCATTGTGTGTGTGTGTAAGTAGCATTGTGTGTGTGTGTGAATAGCATTGTGTGTGTGTGTGTGTAAGTAGCATTGTGTGTGTGTGTGTGTGNAAGTAGCATTGTGTGTGTGTGTGTAAGTAGCATTGTGTGTGTGTGTAAGTAGCATTGTGTGTGTGTAAGTAGCATTGTGTGTGTGTGTGTAAGTAGCATTGTGTGTGTGTGTGTGAGTAGCATTGTGTGTGTGTGTGTGTAAGTAGCATTGTGTGTGTGTGTGAGTAGCATTGTGTGTGTGTGTAAGTAGCATTGTGTGTGTGTGTGTAAGTAGCATTGTGTGTGTGTGTGTAAGTAGCATTGTGTGTGTGTGTGTGTAAGTAGCATTGTGTGTGTGTGTGTGTAAGTAGCATTGTGTGTGTGTGTGTGAGTAGCATTGTGTGTGTGTGTGTAAGTAGCATTGTGTGTGTGTGTGTGTAAGTAGCATTGTGTGTGTGTGTGTGTAAGTAGCATTGTGTGTGTGTGTGTGTAAGTTGCATTGTGTGTGTGTAAGTAGCATTGTGTGTGTGTGTGTAAGTAGCATTGTGTGTGTGTGTGTAAGTAGCATTGTGTGTGTGTGTAAGTAGCATTGTGTGTGTGTGTGTGTAAGTAGCATTGTGTGTGTGTGTGTGTAAGTAGCATTGTGTGTGTGTGTGTAAGTAGCATTGTGTGTGTGTGTAAGTAGCATTGTGTGTGTGTGTAAGTAGCATTGTGTGTGTGTGTAAGTAGCATTGTGTGTGTGTGTGTAAGTAGCATTGTGTGTGTGTGTGTGTAAGTAGCATTGTGTGTGTGTGTAAGTAGCATTGTGTGTGTGTAAGTAGCATTGTGTGTGTGNAAGTAGCATTGTGTGTGTGTGTGTAAGTAGCATTGTGTGTGTGTGTGTGTGTGTGTGTAAGTAGCATTGTGTGTGTGTGTGTAAGTAGCATGTGTGTGTGTACGTCGCCGTGTGTGTGTTTACGTAGCCTTGTGTACAGTGAGGGAACAAAGTATTTGATCCACTGCTGATTTTGTACGTTTGCCCACTGACAAATAAATGATCAGTCTATAATTTCAATGGTAGGTTTATTTAAACAGTGAGAGAACAACAAAATCCAGAAAAGCGCATGTCAAAAATGTTATAAATTGATTTGCATTTTAATGAGGGAAATAAGTATTTGACCCCTCTCAATAAGAAAGATTTCTGGCTCCCAGGTGTCTTTTATACAGGTAACGAGCTGAGATTAGGAGCACACTCTTAAAGAGAGTGCTCCTAATCTCAGCTTGTTACCTGTATAAAGACACCTGTCAGGAGGGGATCAAATACTTTTTTTCCCTCACTGTACATGCGTAGGCGTGTGTAGGTGTGTGTGTAGTGGGGAGCGGTGGTGTAACTGTTAGCGCTACGCTGCGCTACGAACCCAGCGACCCGGTTCGATCCCGCTCACCGCAAACACCGGTGACGATTGTCCTGGGCCTCACCTAGGTCAACTCAGCCTCAAATGAGTACCTGGTGCGGTGTGTAAACATCGCCACTGGGGAGACAAAGGCGGCCGGGCGTGGTGTTGGCCACCCACCCCCTCGTGTACCGTTACGGCCTTCATAGGTGCTCGCTAACAGCACTTGCCCCCTCCAGTCTGTTACGGCCACACGGGGGATCTTTGTCTTTGTGTGTACGTACGCTTGTGTGTGTGTACGTAGGTGTGTGTGCTGAATGCACACTCAATTACGGAAATGCGTGTGGTGGGTAGTGTATACGCGCGCGTGTGTGTATTTAGGCGTGTATGTGTGTGTATGTATGCGCGTGTGTTCGTAGGCGCGTGCGTGTACGTAGGCGCGTGTGTGTGTGTACGTAGGCGTGTGTGTGTGTACGTAAGCGTGTGTGTGTGTACGTAGGCGTGTGTGTGTACGTAGGCGTGTGTGTGTACGTAGGTGCGTGTGTGTGTACGTAGGCATGTGTGTGTGTGCACGTAGGCGTGTGTGTACGTCGGCGTGTGTGTGTGTACGTAGGCGTGTGTGTGTGTATGTAGGCGCGTGTGCGTACGTAGGCGTGTGTGTGTACGTAGGCGTGTGTGTTTGTGTGTATGCAGGTGTGTGTGTGTTTCTACCTTACCCGGTTTCTCCACTATTCTGCAGTATGAACTCCCCCCCTGTTTTTAATCCGAGCCATCAGCTGACGTCTCGGCACAGGTAGTTGCGTGCGTGTGGTTTTAACTGGAGCGTGTTGATAAGAGGAACTCCCCTAACCGCGCCCACGTCACAATATGCACCTCCTCGCCTGGTGTGCAGGTCATGGGTTTGATCCCGACCCTGACGACGCCTGCTGCTGTATAGTTGGAGTTTGCGTGTTTCTCTCTCATCATCATCATCACGGTGGCTAGGAGATGTTAACTACCTCGCCTGGTGTGCAGGAGGTCGTGGGTTCGATCCCGACCCTGACGCCTGCTGCTGTATATTTGGAGTTTGCGTGTCTCTCTCTCTCATCATCATCACGGTGGCTAGGAGATGTTAACTACCTCGCCTGGTGTACAGGAGGTCGTGGGTTCGATCCGACCCTGATGCCTGCTGCTGCTGTATAGTTGGAGTTTGCATGTCTCTCTCTCTCACACCATAGACTCAAAATATTACAAAATTCACTAACACATGGGATGGACTTTTAATTTAATTTTTAACAATAATGTCTAATAGTGTATTGTATTACATTGCTCTGTTCTTTTTTTACCTTTCTTGTTTCATTGTATGTAATGGCAGAGATTAGGGATTAATAAAGTACAACCATAACCACAATCATATACACAGAAATCTATTTTATATCAATATATTGGGGGGGGATATTTTGAGCATATTTGAATATTGGGGGGGGGGGGTGTTTCCCCTCTAAATATATATTATAATAACGGCCTTGGTTTTAAACGTTCAACAAAGGTGAACACATCACCCAACACGCATAGAAAATACACAACACGGAACCATCCCCATCCTCACCGTGCACAGTCCACCGATGTATATCAACTTATTGTTTCAAAAGCGACCTAGCCAACACAAATGATAGCTCAGCAAATTGGCCCCATCATTTGTACATTCATAGCAGCAGCAGCAACAGCATCGTCCACATTCAGCTGCATCCTGACACTGTATAACAAGTGGGCCATGCGGATCATCGGAAACCACGAAACGAGGAAAGGGATTTATGAAANTCGAGGAAACGTTTGTGCTATTGTCTTCGCAGAACAGTAAGAGGCTTTAAAAATGTGTCACGATTTGAACTGTTTTCATTTTACCACGTACGAGCCTATGGGTCTCTGTACGAGTATGTGGGTCTCTGCGAGTGTGTGTATCTCTGAGTCTGTGGTCTCTGTACAAGTCTATGGGTCTCTGTGCGAGTCTATGCGTCTCTGTGAGTGTGTGGATCTCTGAGTCTGTGGGTCTCTGCGAGTCTGCGGGTCTGTACGAGTCTATGGGTCTCTGTACGAGTCTATGCGTCTCTGTGAGTGTGTGGATCTCTGAGTCTGTGGGTCGCTGTATGAGCCTATGGGTCTCTGTACGAGCCTATGGGTCTCTGTGAGTTTATGGGTCTCTATGTAAGTCNGGGTCTCTGTGAGTCCATGGGTCTCTGTGCGAGCCTATGGGTGTCTGCGTATATGGGGCTCTGACTCTATGCATCTCTGTGAATATATGGGTCTGTGCAAGTCTATGGGTCTCTTTGCGAGTGTATGGGTCTCTGTGATAGGTCTGTGTGAGTTTGTGGGTCTCTGCGACTCTATGGGTCTCTGTGATTGAGTCTAATGTTTAGACGCCATGAACGGCCGAAATACTGCTACAAAGACAACGACCCCCCGTATAGCCTCAGCAGACTGTTGGGGCAAGTCCGAGTAGCGCCTATGAAGGCCGGCACGGCACACAAGCGCTTTGGTGGTTACCCGTTTGCTGTTCTCCGTTGACTATAAACGAAATATTATGCTAATTGTTTTTTTACCCTTTTATCTGGCAACAAAACTGACACCTTTTTTTACAAGGAGTCATGTTTGCATAGACCGCAATACCTGCAGTCGTAATGCAAACAAAAAACACAACTCTGATAATGTATGCACGGTCCTTGAAGTTGATTGGTCCACACCCGAGACAGCTTTCCTTAGAGCCTAGTCTCACATGGTGTTGGACCATGACGCCAAAAGGCGCACAACTCAAAGACTTATTCTTTGTTTTTTTTCGGTAAAGTCACGTATAAAGATAACATAATAAATTAAATAATAACATACGACGTTTCGATTGCAAACGTCGCTATATGCTATTATTTAATTTATTATGTTATCTTTATACGTGACTTTACCGAAAAAAACAAAGAATAATTCCTGCAGTCACGAAAGCTCCAAAATTAAGATTGAACTCAAAGACAATGCACCATCAGAGTACGAGAGCTCGGGTAAGCATTTGCACCATTGGAACCACATTTGCCAGTAGCAAAATATATATATTTTAGTTTTACCAGGTAGGACCCCACTGAACTTTGTAGCCTTTTTTCTTTCAGGAGCGACCTGACCATCACAAATGAAGTGGGCTCATCATCATCATCATCATTGTGAAATTGTATAGCAGCTAAATGCTTGTGAACGCTCGATGTCGATTCTAAACGTGGAGTGGGAAAACCCGGAGGACGCGGAGAAAAATCCACGCGACCACGGGGAAGAGACTTTTTGACGTCTAAACAACTTTCATTGCCGCCAGCAGCAACAGCACTGAAGGCGATTTCGATATGAAACACACAAAGTCACCACCAACACAAATAATCGATATAAATCCACGTGCTGTGGCGCTAAATTCGCCGCTCACAACACGAAAGAAAAGTCACGTGGTGGTGGTTGTGGTGGTGTGGTGGTGTGGTCATCACGCCACGGTGACGAGCGAGCGCTTCAGAAGGTGAACACCACGAGGTGCCGTCCACGCTGGTGCAGAGAGGGGCTTGTCCGACTCCCCAGCGTTCGAAGAAGACGCGCTGCACATCACCGGCATGTGTGTGGTATGGGAGAGAGAGAGAGAGACGCGCAAACTTCAAATATACAGCAGCAGGAATCGTCAGGGTCGACATCGAACCCACGACCTCCTGCACACCAGGCGAGGTAGTTAACATCTCCTAGCCACCGTGATGATGATGAGGGAGACACGCAAACTCCAAATATACAGCAGCAGGCGTCAGGGTCGGGATCGAACCCACGACCTCCTGCACACCAGGCGAGGTAGTCAATATCTCCTAGCCACTGATGTACAAGACAGTGGCTCGTGTAATCGATCTTAGACCCGAGAATTTTCCCGGGGTGAGTGTGGGGGTGGGGTGAGTGTGGGGTGAGTGCGGGGGTGAGTGTGGGGGTGAGTGCGGGGNTGAGTGCGGGGTGAGTGCGGGGGTGAGTGCGGGGGTGAGTGCGGGGGTGAGTGCGGGGGTGAGTGCGGGGGTGAGTGCGGGGGTGGGTGCGGGGGTGGTGGGGGTGGGTGTGGGGTGGGGGAGGGGGTGGGCAGACGTTACAAGGTTCTTAAATAGGGCCAACCCCACATTATAAATAATTAAAACATTCAACGTATTTCGCCTGGAAGTGTCAATAAGATTCCAATTTTTGGGGTCTCGAGGGAGAGGAGTGGAGGGGGGAGGGCGGAGAGGGGCGGGGGGGGGAGGGGCACTCGCCCTCCCCTCCCCCTTGTTCCACCAGATTTGTGGCCGCTGTGAGCTAACCACTAGCGCCACGCTCCCCGGCCCTACGGGATGTCCTCACAGCAGGAGGAGGAGTGGTGCTGGTGACCACGAGTGGTGGTGGTGGTGGAGTTGGTGTCAACATTGGCAGAAGTCATTGTGGTGTCAATGAATTCGTTTATGAAAATTGGGGTGATTTTGTTTTCGTGTTTATTTAGAAAAAAAAANTGACGCTCATGGGACTGAGAAGGTGAGGTTCAAGCCGTGTTTCGCCAGGGAAGTGCACGCGTTCCGTGAGTGCTGGTTTGAGTGTGCACACGTGTCTGTGTGTACACGTGTCTGTGTGTACACTTGTCTGTGGGTCTCTGTGCAAATATGTGGGTCTCTGTGCGAGTCTGTGGGTCTCTGCAATTCTGTGGGTGGTTATATAAGTGTGTGGTCTCTATGTAAGTCTGTGTGTATACGTGCCTGTGTGTACACGTGTCTGTGGGTCTCTGTGCATGTCTGTGGGTCACTGTGGGTCTCTGTGTAGTCTGTGGGCCTCTGTGAGAGTCTGTGGGTCTCTGCGAGTCTGTGGGTCTCTGTGTGAGTCTGTGGGTCTATGCAAGTCTGTGGGTCTCTGAGTCTGTGGGTC
This sequence comes from Lethenteron camtschaticum, assembly GCA_018977245.1. Lineage (NCBI taxonomy): Eukaryota > Metazoa > Chordata > Hyperoartia > Petromyzontiformes > Petromyzontidae > Lethenteron > Lethenteron camtschaticum. Next base: position 284,913 of record MU249687.1, on the reverse strand, counting down.
TCTGTGTGAGTGTGGTCTCTGTGTGAGTCTGTGTCTCTATGTAGTCTGTGGGTCTCTGTGTGAGTCTGTGGGTCTCTATGTGAGTCTGTGGGTCTCTGTAAGTCTGTGGGTTTCTGTGTGAGTCTGTGAATCTCTGTGCGAGTCTGTGGGTCTCTGTGTGAGTCTCTGGGTCTCTGTGTGAGTCTGTGGGTCTCTGCGAGTCTGTGGGTCTCTGTGTGAGTCTGTGGGTCTCTATGTGAGTCTGTGGTCTCTGTGTAAGTCTGTGGGTCTGTGTGAGTCTGTGGNTCTCTGTGCGAGTCTGTGGGTCTCTGTGTGAGTCTCTGGGTCTCTGTGCGAGTCTGTGGGTCTCTGTGCGAGTCTCTGGGTCTCTGTGTGAGTCTGTGGGTCTATGCAAGTCTGTGGGTCTCTGTGCGAGTCTGTGGTCTATGCAAGTCTGTGGTCTTATGCAAGTCTGTGGGTCTCTGTGCGAGTCTGTGGGTCTCTGTGTGAGTCTGTGGGTCTCTGTGCGAGTCTGTGGGTCTCTGCGAGCTGTGGGTCTCTGTGCGAGTCTCTGTGTGAGTCTGTGGGTCTCTGTGCGAGTCTGTGGGTCTCTGTGCGAGTCTGTGGGTCTCTGTGCGAGTCTGTGGGTCTCTGTGCGAGTCTGTGGGTCTCTGTGGCTCTGGTAGGTTAGCTGCCTTCATCCAGCAGTGGATTAGACAGAGTGATGTAATACATCAGAAAAAATGCATGAGACTCATCATCAGCAGCAGCATTGTCTTCATGGTAAAGGTAGCAGTGCAAGGTTTTATTTTTTTTAAACGTAACTTAATTTTACTTTTATCGTATTTTTTAAAATGTAACTTAATTTTCAAAAAAGTGTTTTTATTTATTTTACTTATTTTTCTTACTTTACTTAATTTTATGTAAAATGTTTATTTATGAACGTACTTAATTCAATGTGTATTTATTTTATTAATACTTTAAACGAAACTTTATTTATTTTTTAAACGTCACTTAATTTACTGAACAATTTTTTAGTAACGGAACTGAAATTTAACATTTTCTCCAGCACATTTTGTTGATAACCCAAACCCTGTCTATTCTCTCCTCACCACGTGATGGCCCAATACATTCATACATTATTATTATTATTTTTCTCACTACCCGCCCCTTACACAGACTTTCACACTTCAATATTTGATTTTAAATAATCATCTCCTCCGGGATCTGCATGCTTCCTTTGCATCGGAATAATAACACGAAATGTTTGGCTGTGTGTGTTTTGGCTGTCTCTACACACACGTACACGTGTATACACACATACACAAACACACACACGCACGTACACAAACACACACACTTACATAAACACACACACACAAAACACACACACACAACACACACACACACGTACACAGACACACACACACAGTGCAAAACACACACGTACACAAACACACACGTACACAAACACACACTACACAAAACACACACGTAACAACACACCAGTGTTGAGTCTATGGCAGTGTTGAGTCTATGGCAGTGTTGAGTCTATGGGCAGTGCTGAGTCTATGGGCGTGTTGAGTCTATGGGCAGTGTTGAGTCTATGGGCAGTGTGGAGTCTATGGGCAGTGTTGAGTCTATGGCAGTGTTGAGTCTATGGGCAGTGTTGAGTCTATGGGCAGTGTTGAGTCTATGGGCAGTGTTGAGTCTATGGGTAGTGTTGAGTCTATGGGCAGTGTTGAGTCTATGGGCAGTGTTGAGTCTATGGACAGTGTTGCAGTCTATGGGCAGTGTTGAGTCTATGGGCAGTGTTGAGTCTATGGGCAGTGTTGAGTCTATGGGCAGTGTTGAGTCTATGGGCAGTGTTGAGTCTATGGACAGTGTTGAGTCTATGGGCAGTGTTGAGTCTATGGGCGGTGTTGAGTCTATGGCGGTGAGTCTATGGGCAGTGTTGAGGCTATGGACAGTGTTGAGTCTATGGGCAGTGTTGAGTCTATGGCGGTGTTGAGTCTATGGGCGGTGTTGAGTCTATGGGCAGTGCTGAGTCTATGGCAGTGTTGAGTCTATGGCAGTGTTGAGTCTATGGGCAGTGTTGAGTCTATGGGCAGTGCTGAGTCTATGGGCAGTGTTGAGTCTATGGGCAGTGTGGAGTCTATGGGCAGTGTTGAGTCTATGGGCAGTGTTGAGTCTATGGGCAGTGTTGAGTCTATGGGCAGTGTTGAGTCTATGGGCAGTGTTGAGTCTATGGGCAGTGTTGAGTCTATGGGCAGTGTTGAGTCTATGGTAGTGTTGAGTCTATGGGCAGTGTTGAGTCTATGGGCAGTGTTGAGTCTATGGACAGTGTTGAGTCTATGGGCAGTGTTGAGTCTATGGCAGTGTTGAGTCTATGGGCAGTGTTGAGTCTATGGGCAGTGTTGAGTCTATGGCGGTGTTGAGTCTATGGGCAGTGTTGAGTCTATGGACAGTGTTGAGTCTATGGCAGTGTTGAGTCTATGGCAGTGTTGAGTCTATGGACAGTGTTGAGTCTATGGGCGGTGTTGAGTCTATGGCGGTGTTGAGTCTATGGGCAGTGTTGAGTCTATGGACAGTGTTGAGTCTATGGCAGTGTTGAGTCTATGGCGGTGTTGAGTCTATGGCGGTGTGAGTCTATGGGCAGTGCTGAGTCTATGGGCAGTGTTGAGTCTATGGGCAGTGTTGAGTCTATGGGCAGTGTTGAGTCTATGGGCAGTGCTGAGTCTATGGGCAGTGTTGAGTCTATGGGCATGTTGAGTCTATGGACAGTGTTGAGTCTATGGGCAGTGTTGAGTCTATGGCAGTGTTGAGTCTATGGGCAGTGTTGAGTCTATGGTAGTGTTGAGTCTATGGCAGTGTTGAGTCTATGGGTAGTGTTGAGTCTATGGCAGTGTTGAGTCTATGGCAGTGTTGAGTCTATGGGCAGTGTTGAGTCTATGGCAGTGTTGAGTCTATGGGCAGTGTTGAGTCTATGGGCAGTGTTGAGTCTATGGGCTGTTGAGTCTATGGGTAGTGTTGAGTCTATGGGCAGTGTTGAGTCTATGGGCAGTGTTGAGTCTATGGGTAGTGTTGAGTCTATGGCAGTGTTGAGTCTATGGCAGTGCTGAGTCTATGGCAGTGTTGAGTCTATGGGCAGTTTTGAGTCTATGGGAGTGTTGAGTCTATGGGCAGTGTTGAGTCTATGGGCAGTGTTGAGTCTATGGCAGTGCTGAGTCTATGGAGTGCTGAGTCTATGGCAGTGCTGAGTCTATGGGCAGTGTTGAGTATATGGGTAGTGTTGAGTCTATGGGCAGTGTTGAGTCTTTGGGAGTGTTGAGTCTATGGTAGTGTTGAGTCTATGGGCAGTGTTGAGTCTATGGCAGTGTTGAGTCTATGGGCAGTGCTGAGTCTATGGGCAGTGTTGAGTCTATGGCAGTGTTGAGTCTATGGGCAGTGCTGAGTCTATGGGCAGTGTTGAGTCTATGGGCAGTGTTGAGTCTATGGGGCAGTGTTGAGTCTATGGGTAGTGTTGAGTCTATGGGCAGTGTTGAGTCTATGGGTAGTGTTGATCTATGGGCAGTGTTGAGTCTATGGGTGAGTGTTGAGTCTATGGGCAGTGTTGAGTCTTTGGGCAGTGTTGAGTCTATGGGCAGTGTTGAGTCTATGGGTAGTGTTGAGTCTATGGGTAGTGTTGAGTCTATGGGCAGTGTTGAGTCTATGGGTAGTGTTGAGTCTATGGGCAGTCTTGAGTCTATGGGGAGTGCTGAGTCTATGGGCAGTGTTGAGTCTATGGGCAGTGTTGAGTCTATGGGAAGTGTTGAGTCTATGGGCAGTGTAGAGTCTATGGGCAGTGTTGAGTCTGGCAGTGTTGAGTCTATGGGCAGTGCTGAGTCTATGGGCAGTGTTGAGTCTATGGGTAGTGTTGAGTCTATGGGCAGTGTTGAGTCTATGGGCAGTGTGGAGTCTATGGGCTGCTGAGTCTATGGGCAGTGTTGAGTCTATGGGCAGTGTTGCTATGGGCAGTGCTGAGTCTATGGNAGTGTTGAGTCTATGGNCAGTGTTGAGNCTATGGGCAGTGCTGAGTCTATGGGCAGTGTTGAGTCTATGGGGCAGTGTTGAGTCTACGGGAACAATGTTGAGTCTATGGCAGTGTTGAGTCTATGGCAGTGTTGAGTCTATGGCAGTGTGGTAAGTCTATGGGCAGTGCTGAGTCTATGGCAGTGTTGAGTCTCAGTGTTGAGNCTATGGGCAGTGCTGATGTCTATGGGCAGTGTTGAGTCTCAGTGCTGAGTCTATGGGCAGTGCTGAGTCTATGGGCAGTGTTGAGTCTATGGGCAGTGCTGAGTCTATGGCAGTGTTGAGTCTATGGCAGTGTTGAGTCTATGGGCAGTGTTGAGTCTGGCAGTGCTGAGTCTATGGGCAGTGTTGAGTCTATGGCAGTGTTGAGTATATGGCAGTGTTGAGTCTATGGGCAGTGTTGAGTCTATGGGCAGTGTTGAGTCTATGGGCAGTGTTGAGTCTATGGGCAGTGCTGAGTCTATGGGCAGTGTTGAGTCTGGAGTGTTGAGTCTTGGGCAGTGTTGAGTCTGGGCAGTGTTGAGCTATGGGCAGTGTGAGTCTTGGCAGTGTTGAGNCTATGGGCAGTGTTGAGCTTGGGCAGTGTTGAGTCTTGGCAGTGCTGAGTCTATGGCAGTGTTGAGTCTATGGGTGAGTGTTGAGTCTATGGGCAGTGTTGAGTCTTGGGTAGTGTGAGCTATGGGTGTGTGAGTCTGGCAGTGTTGAGNCTATGGCGAGTGTNGAGTCTATGGGAGTGCGAGTCTATGGGCAGTGTTGAGNCTATGGGCAGTGTGAGNCTATGGCAGTGCTGAGTCTAGGCAGTGTGAGCTATGGGCAGTGTTGAGTCTATGCAGTGTNGAGCTATGGGNAGTGTTGAGTCTATGGGCAGTGTTGAGCTGGGAGTGAGTCTATGGNAGTGTTGAGCTATGGGTGTGTGAGCTATGGCAGTGTTGAGCTTTGGGCAGTGTTGAGTCTAGGGAGTGTTGAGTCTGAGTGTTGAGTCTATGGGAGTGAGTCTATGGGCAGTGTTGAGTCTATGGGTAGTGTTGAGTCTATGGGCAGTGTTGAGNCTATGGGCAGTGCTGAGTCTAGGGCAGTGTTGAGTCTATCAGTGTTGAGTCTATGGGAGTGTTGAGTCTATGGGCAGTGTNGAGTCTATGGGAGTGTTGAGTCTATGGGCAGTGTGAGTCTATGGGCAGTGCTGATCATGGGCAGTGTTGAGTCTATGGGAGTGTTGAGTCTATGGCAGTGTTAGTCTATGGGCAGTGTTGAGTCTATGGGTAGTGTTGAGTCNGGGCAGTGTTGNGTCTATGGGCAGTGTTGAGTCTATGGGCAGTGTGAGTCTATGGCAGTGTTGAGCTATGGGGCAGTTTTGAGTCTATGGGCAGTGTTGAGTCTATGGCAGTGTTGAGTCATGGCAGGTTGGTCATGGCAGTGTTGAGTCTATGGGCAGTGTTGGTCTATGGGCAGTGTTAGTCTATGGCAGTGTTGAGTCTATGGCAGTGTTGAGTCTATGGGAGTGTTGAGTCTATGGCAGCGTTGAGTCTATGGGCAGTGCTGGTCTATGGGCAGTGTGAGTCTATGGCAGTGTTGAGTCTATGGGCAGTGTTGAGTCTATGGGGCAGTGTTGAGTCTATGGGCAGTGTTGAGTCTACGGCAGTGTTGAGTCTATGGCAGTGCTGAGTCTATGGGCATTGTTGAGTCTATGGGCAGTGTTGAGTCTATGGGCAGTGCTGAGTCTATGGCAGTGTTGAGTCTATGGCAGTGTTGAGTCTATGGCAGTGTTGAGTCTATGGCAGTGTGAGTCTATGGGCAGTGCTGAGTCTATGGCAGTGTTGAGTCTATGGCAGTGTTGAGTCTATGGCAGTGCTGAGTCTATTGAGTCTCAGTGTTGAGTCTATGGCAGTGTGAGTCTATGGGCAGTGTTGAGTCTATGGCAGTGTTGAGTCTCAATGTTGAGTCTATGGAAATAGTGTTGAGTCTATGGCAGTGTGGAGTCTATGGCAGTGCTGATCTATGGGCAGTGTTGAGTCTATGGGCAGTGGTGAGTCTATGGCAGTGCTGAGTCTATGGGCAGTGTTGAGTCTCAGTGTTGAGTCTATGGCAGTGCTGAGTCTATGGCAGTGTTGAGTCTATGGGCAGTGCTGAGTCTATGGGCAGTGCTGAGTCTATGGCAGTGTTGAGTCTATGGCAGTGCTGAGTCTATGGCAGTGTTGAGTCTATGGCAGTGTTGAGTCTATGGCAGTGTTGAGTCTATGGCAGTGCTGAGTCTATGGGCAGTGTTGAGTCTATGGCAGTGTTGAGTATAGGCAGTGTTGAGTCTATGGNCAGTGTTGAGTCTATGGGCAGTGTTGAGTCTATGGCAGTGCTGAGTCTATGGGCAGTGTTGAGTCTATGGGCAGTGTTAGTCTTTGGCAGTGTTGAGTCTATGGCAGTGTTGAGTCTATGGCAGTGTTGAGTCTATGGGCAGTGTGAGTCTATGGGCAGTGTTGAGTCTATGCAGTGTTGAGTCTATGGGCAGTGTTGAGTCTATGGGCAGTGCTGAGTCTATGGGCAGTGTTGAGCCTATGGAGTGTTGAGTCTATGGCAGTGTTGAGTCTTTGGGCAGTGTTGAGTCTATGGGCAGTGTTGAGTCTATGGGCAGTGTTGAGTCTATGGCAGTGTTGAGTCTATGGGCAGTGTTGAGTCTATGGCAGTGTTGAGTCTATGGGCAGTGTTGAGTCTATGGCAGTGTTGAGTCTATGGCAGTGTTGAGTCTATGGCAGTGTTGAGTCTATGGGCAGTGTTGAGTCTATGGGCAGTGTTGAGTCTATGGCAGTGTTGAGTCTATGGGCAGTGTTGAGTCTATGGGCAGTGTTGAGTCTATGGGCAGTGTTGAGTCTATGGGCAGTGTTGAGTCTATGGGCAGTGTTGAGTCTATGGGCAGTGTTGGTCTTTGGCAGTGTTGAGTCTATGGGCAGTGTTGAGTCTATGGCAGTGTTGAGTCTATGGGCAGTGTTGAGTCTATGGCAGTGTTGAGTCTATGGGCAGTGTTGAGTCTATGGGCAGTGTTGAGTCTATGGGCAGTGCTGAGTCATGGAGTGTTGACCTATGGCAGTGTTAGTCTATGGGGCAGTGTTGCATCTTTGGGCAGTGGAGTCTATGGGCAGTGTTGAGTCTATGGGCAGTGTTGAGTCTATGGGCAGTGTTGAGTCTATGGGCAGTGTGATCGGAGTGTTGAGTCTATGGGCNGTGTTGAGTCTATGGGCAGTGTTGAGTCTATGGGCAGTGTTGAGTCTATGGGCAGTGTTGAGTCTATGGCAGTGTTGAGTCTATGGCAGTGTTGAGTCTATGGCAGTGTTGAGTCTATGGGCAGTGTTGAGTCTATGGNCAGTGTTGAGTCTATGGCAGTGTTGAGTCTATGGCAGTGTTGAGTCTATGGGCAGTGCTGAGTCTATGGGCAGTATGTATGTTGAACTACTTTCGCACCGTACGTAGCCAAACGCGCTAAATAGAAATGCGGGCTAAGGACAACAAACTGAACACAAGTCACTCTAAAACGAGTTCGTCAATCGACATGATGATGATGATTATTTAAAGTGTGGAAGGGAAGAGCGTTCCAGACGGCCGCAGAAGCAGTGACCGCCGCCAGTTTTGTTCGATGGCGAGCAGCCAAAAGCCGCCGCTGCTGCTGATGCTGCTGATGCTGATGATGCTGAGATGCTGCTTCATAGATGAGCGGAGTGTCACGTGTGATGATGATGATGTCGATGATGGTTTATGTTCCTTGACGAGGTCAGAGGAATTGCGGGGACAACAAACTCGACAACACAAGTCACTTCCAATTGTGGCATAGCTGGGTACCCAGACTCGCATTACCCAGACTCGCATTACCAGACTCGCATTACCAGACTCGCATTACCAGACTCGCATGATACCAGACTCGCATNTACCCAGACTCGCATNTACCNAGACTCGCATTACCNAGACTCGCATGGTTTACCAGACTCGCATGCGGGTACCCAGACTCGCATGAGCTGGGTACCAGACTCGCATNTACCAGACTCGCATGTACCAGACTCGCATNTACCCAGACTCGCATTACCAGACTCGCATGCACCAGACTCGCATTACCCAGACTCGCATGCACCAGACTCGCAGTACCAGACTCGCATTACCAGACTCGCATTACCAGACTCGCATGTACCAGACTCGCATGCACCCAGACCCACATGTACCCAGACCCACATGTACCAGACTCGCATNTACCAGACTCGCATGCACCCAGACTCGCATTACCAGACTCGCATGCACCAGACTCGATGCACCAGACTCACATTACCCAGACTCGCATTACCCAGACTCGCATTACCCTAGACTCACATTACCNAGACTCACATTACCCACAATTACCCAACAGGATGACCCACGATGCACACATAGGGGCACCCCTATTAGACTATTTGCTCGACGTCTGAGCCACACAAAATTCGACGCCGCTGCTGCTGCTGTGAGAGTGAGAGGAGTGGTGATGATGATGATGTCGTTGATTTAGAGCTCCTTTACGAGGTCAGTCCCAAGGTGTTGTGTGATCCGTCTGTGGCACTTCGTGCGACCTCGCAAGCATCGGCTCAGAGTGAGGCCTTTCTCTTGATGGCGAGACGCACACACACCGATGCACACACCGATGCACGCGCACCGGGGTGGAAACCGGGTCCAGAGATTTGTACTCTTAGTTCTTTCGGTAAAGTCACCGTGTAGGTAAAAATGAAATTAAAATTAATAAAAATAAAAATCACGACGTTTCGGAGGCAACACAAGTCTCCGTCATCAGGTGGGACCGTCACATCTTGAATCCCTGCCTCACTTGATGCAGCAAATCTGGCTGTATCAATAAATGTATTGATCAATACATGTATGGATACAGCAAATCTGGCTGTGACGGTCCCACCTGATGACGAGACTTGTGTTGCCTCCGAAACGTCGTGATTTTTATTGTTTTATTTTATTAATTCTAATTTCATTTTTCACCTACGTGAATTTACCGAAAGAACGAAGAGTATGAATCCTTGCAGTCACGAAAGCTTCAAATCTAGAATCCAGAGATTTGCTTAGCACCGAAGCACAAGGCTGCCTCAACTCTCCCAGATGGGGCGCCGTGAGGCTGACGGGGGGGGGGGGGCTTCGTGAACAAACGAGTCGAACTACGTGGAGGCCAGGACCGCTACAAAGACAAAGGTCCCCCGTGTAGCCTTGACGGACCGCAGGGGCAAGTGCTGTTAGCGAGCACCTATGAAGGCCGGCACTGTGGCACACGAGGGGTGGGTGGCCAGCACCACGCCCGGCCGCCTTTGTCTCCCAGTGGCGATGTTTACTGCACACCGCATCTGGTACTCGTTTGAGGCTGAGTCGACCTTGGGGAGACCCAGGACCGGTTCAGATAATCGTCACTGGTGTTGATAGCCATTTTAATTTTTTATTTTTGTCAAATATATATTACGTGTTTTTTTTATATGTGGAGATAGATCTGGGATGGAGTTGAGTTGTCTCCCACGGTGGCGATGTTTACTGCGTACTCTTGCCACGGACTCGTTTGAGGCTGAGTCGACCTAGGGGAGGCCCCACTTGGTGGTGGTGGTGGCCGTGAGCGGGAATCGAACTCGGTGGCCGGGTTCGTAGCGCAGCGGCGTGCTAACCGGTGCACCACCGCTCCCCCATCAACACTTTCGAACAATCGGCACCATCACGACCACAACCAATTCATCCTCCTCTCCCTCCAACAACAACCATCCGCTAATCCAGCCACCACCACCACCGCCGCATTAATAAACCACCACCCACATTCATACAGCAATCACCAGCACCACCACAACTATAATCACCATCATTAATACCACCACAAATCGTAATCGCCACCACTATCAAATCACCGCCACCACCACCACCCTCCTTCCCCTCTACCACAACAATAACCGCCCATCCAACTGGTGTGGTGAGACCCCATTACTCTCACCCACCCGCCCGCTCACCCACTCACCAGTCGCTCACCCACTCCAACACCCACCGCTCACCCACCCACCCACTCACCCACCCACCCACTCACCCACCCACCCGCCACCAACCCGTCACCAACCCGCCCACCGGCTCACCCACCCGCTCACCCACTCACCCAGCCGCTCACCCACTCCAACACCCACTCCAACACCCACTCCAGCACCCGTCCGCTCACCCACCCACTCACTCACCCGCCGCCCGCTCACCCACCCGCTCACCCACTCACCCACCGCTCGCTCACCCACCCGCTCACCACTCACCCACCGCTCACTCACCCCCCACCCACCCACTCACCTACCACTCACTCACCCACCCACCCACTCACCCACCACCCACACGATGGCTCAGCATCTCCCCGCTGCCCCCCCCCGCCCCTCTCGCCAAACGCGCCGCGTCTCTTAGGAACGTAGCGTCTCNAGTCTGAAACGAGCGAATTGGGTCACCCCCCACCCACCACTCACCCCCACCCACCACTCACCCCCCACCCACCACTCACCCCCCACCCCATCCACCACCCATCCCACCACCCACCCACCCACACCACACCCCATCCACCACCCACCACTCACCCCCCCACCCATCCACCACCCATCCCACCCACCCACACCCACCCACCCACCACCCGTCCACCACCCCCCACTCACCCCCCACCACCCATCTACCACCACATCCCACCCACCCACACACCNACCCCACGACACCACGCCCGATCCACCCACCACCCCAACCCACACCCACCCACCCACACACACCCCACCCACACCCNCGCCACCACCCGACCAAAACAAAATCATCCTCGCTCACCGCTCTCCGGCAGTCTCGTTCCGCCAGCTGCCGAGATATTCCCGCTCGCTCCGAGGTCGCAGGGAGCTCTGGGACGCGTTCGGTCGATTCGTTCAATTCACATCCCGTTCTTGTTTGTGTGCGCGCGTGTGAATATTAACACACACAACACACATCCCGTTATTTTTCGGCGTCGCTGCGATATCCGTCTCGGCCCTTGCTTGCTCCTCGGCCGCCTCGTCTCGGCTATTGTTTCTGTTGCCTTTGCGAGAGAGCGGAGAGAGAGAGACAGATAGAGAGATACAGAAGAGAGACAGACAGAGAGCAGAGGAGCAGACAGAGAGAGAGAGAAGCTCATCCACCGTGGTGGTGGTGGTTCGACTGGTTGGTGGTTGGTGTGTGGTGGTCATTGTCAGGCAGAACAGCGCCACCTCAATACGCTCTGGCGGATAGATCGAGAGAGCGACAGAGAAAGAGAGAGATCGGAAGATGAGCTGGTAAATGTAAACACCACAAGACAAAGGCGTCGGAGGAGACGGCGGAGAGAGAGGGGTGACAGACACGAGAGAGAGAGAAGAGAGGAGAGAGAGACACGAGGTCTGCTGAACACCTGTACAATGTGAGTTTGCGTGGCGAAAGGAGAATCGCTCTGATGATGATCACGAGGATCGGGGTGGAGTTTGAGTGATCGCTGTCAATTGCTGAACATCATCAACAGCAACCACCACCATCATCATCGTCGTCGTCGTCGTCATCGGTACAACCTCGTCTNCATTGTGAGCTTGTCGAGGAGGAGGAGNCAGTGTAGTAGGAAGAGAGAGTAGTNATGACTTTCAAAAGTGCCCTTGAAATCGCTGCCACCATCACTGCCACCACCACTAATAGCACTACCATCACTATCACCACCACTACCACCACCACTATCACCACCGCCACTACACCACCACTACCACCGCTACTACCACCACCACTATCTTCACAACCACCACTACCATCATTAACAACACTATCATTAATACCACCACCACCATCACTACTACCACCACCACTACCACCACCACTATCACTACTACCACCACTACCATCACTACCACCACCACTACCACCACACTACCACNACCACTACCACCACCGCCACTACCACCACCACTATCTTCACAACCACCACTACCATCATTAACAACACTATCATTAATACCACACTACCACCACCACTACTACCATCACTACCACCACTACCACCACCACTACCACCACTACCACCACCACTACCATCATTAACAACACTATCATTAATAACACTACACCACTACCACTACCACANCACCACTACCATCATTAACACCACTATCATTAATACTACCACCACCACTACCACGACTACCACCACTACCACGACTACCATCACTACCACCATCACTACCACCACCACTGCCATCATTAACAACACTATCATTAATACCACCACTACCACCACCACTACCACTACTACCACCATACCACTACTACCACTACTACCATCACTAGCCACCACCACTACCACCACCACTACCACCACCACTATCTTCACAACCACCACACTACCATCATTAACAACACTATCACTACCACCATCACTACCACCACCATCACTACCACCACCACTACCATCATTAACAACACTATCACTACCACCATCACTACCACCACCACTACCATCACTACCACCACACTACCACTATCTTCACAACCACCACCACTACCATCATTAATAACACTATCATTAATACCACCACTACCACCACCACTACTTCCACAACACCACCACGAGTTTGCTTGAGTTGGGAGTTGTTGTTTCTGGAGGAAGAGGAGGAGGAAGACAGAGGTGGTGTAAAGTGAACGACCTCTCAACTACCACCACCACCACCATCACCACCATCACCACCTCTTCACGGGAATTCCGATTGAGCTTGGGTTGGTAGGGAGTCTCAGTTGACGAGCAGTAGTAGGAGGAGGAGTAAACAGACGAGATGGATGAAGACAACACGATGGCGTGGAGTTAAATCTCAATGGTAAACAACAACAACAACCACCACCTATTCTGCACTTTCGATTTCCTTTGACTTGGACTTGAGTGGAGGAGATTGGGGAAGTGTTGAGGACGTGTTGGGAGGCGTCATCGTCCCATGGGGATGACTACGCTGAGGTCCCTGCCGGGCTCAGATCTGGTCGACTTCTACGCAGAAGAGGACGAACAGCTGCTGCTCAATGGTAGAGAGACACGTCCATACTTCACCACTCTGGTCCATGCTCCATCGATGGTAGAGAGACTCACGTCCATACTTCACCACTCTGGTCCATGCACCATCGATGGTAGATAGAACACGTACATACTTCACCACTCTGGTCCATGCACCATCGATGGTAGAGAGACACACGTACATACTTCACCACTCTGGTCCATGCACCATCGATGGTAGAGAGACTCACGTCCATACTTCACCACTCTGGTCCATGCACCATCGATGGTAGAGAGAGACACGTCCATACTTCACCACTCTGGTCCATGCACCATCGATGGTAGAGACTCACGTCCATACTTCACCACTCTGGTCCATGCACCATCGATGGTAGAGAGACACGTCCATACTTCACCACTCTGGTCCATGCACCATCGATGGTAGAGAGACACACGTCCATACTTCACCACTCTGGTCCATGCACCATCGATGGTAGAGAGACACACGTACATACTTCACCACTCTGGTCCATGCACCATCGATGGTAGAGAGACACGTACATACTTCACCACTCTGGTCCATGCACCATCGATGGTAGAGAGAGACACGTCCATACTTCACCACTCTGGTCCATGCACCATCGATGGTAGAGAGACACGTCCATACTTCACCACTCTGGTCCATGCACCATCGATGGTAGAGAGACACCTAGCCTGGTACACGCGATGTGATTGTGTCACCAACACTTGGCGATTGATGCGTAGGTCTGTGTGTGTGTGTAGACGTGAATTTGTGTGTGTGTGTGTGAATGTATGTGTGTGTGAATGTATTGTGTAGCCGTGTGTGTGNAGGTGTGTGTGTGAATGTGTGTTTGTGTAGCTGTGTGAATGTGTGTGTAGCCGTGTGTGAATGTGTGTGTAGCCGTGTGTGAATGTGTGTGTGTGTAGCCGTGTGTGAATGTGTGTTTGTGTAGCTGTGTGTGAATTGTGTGTGTAGCCGTGTGTGAATGTGTGTGTGTAGCCGAGTGTGAATGTGTTTGTGTAGCCGTGTGTGAATGTGTGTGTGTGTAGCCGAGTGTGAATTTGTGTGTGTAGCCGTGTGTGAATGTGTGTGTGTGTAGCCGAGTGTGAATTTGTGTGTGTAGCCGTGTGCATAACCGCGTGTGTGAATTTGCGTGTGAATTGTGTTTGTGTGTAGCCGTGTGTGAATTTGTATGTGCATTTGTGTGTGCGTGTGTGAATGTGTGCGTGTAGCCGTGTGTGAATTGTGTGNGTGTGCGAGTGTGAATGTGTGTGTGTAGCCGTGTGTGAAGGTGACACGGGGAGGGGACCGAATTTGTCTTTGTGTGCCCTGTGGCATGTGGTAGCCACCGATGTGAATATTGTCACCACCACTTAGCGGCCGAGTGTGAATGTCGGGAGTTGTTGAGTGAATGTGTGTGTGTAGGTGTGTGCNGTGTGTGTGTGTGTGTGTAGGTGTATGTGTGTGTAGGTGTGTAGCCGTGTGTTNGTTTTTGCGTGTGTGTGTGTAGGTGTGTGTGTAGCCNTGTAGTGTGTGTGTAGGTGTGTGTGTGTGTAGGTGCNTAGCCGTGTGCAGCCGTGTGTTTGTGTGTGTAACTGTGTGTGAATTGTGTGTGTAGCCGTGTTTGAATTTGCGTGTGTGTGAATGTGTGTGTGTGTAGCCGTGTGTTAATTTGTATGTGCATGTGTGCATTTGTGCGTGTGTGTGTGAATTTGTGTGTGTGTAACCGTGTGTGAATTTTTGTGTNGTGTATCGTTTNGCGCTACGCCGCGCTATGAACCCGGTTCGATTCCACCCACGGCCAACACCGGTGACAATTTCCTGAACCGCTCGTGGTCCTCTCTTAGATCGACTCAGCCTCAATGAATTTCTCGCGCGTGTGTAGTAAACATCGCCACTGGGGAGACAAAGGCGGCCGGGCGTGGTGCTGGCCACCCCTCGTGTGCCACAGTGCCGGTAGCCTTCATAGGTGTGCTGTACTCGCTAACAGCACTTGCCCTGCAGTCTGCTCAGGCTACACGGGGATCTTTGTGTGTGTGTGGTTGCGTGATTAATACCAGTCAACAATTTGCTGATTCAGTGAGCCTATTTATAAACCAATTACAACTAATAACGAGTCGTCCTCTCTCTCTCTCTGAGTCTATGGGCAGTGTTGAGTCTATGGGTAGTGTTGAGTCTATGTGCAGTGTTGAGTCTATGGGCAGTGTTGAGTCTATGGGCAGTGTTGAGTCTATGGGCAGTGTTGAGTCTATGGTGCAGTGTTGAGTCTATGGGCAGTGTTGAGTCTATGGGCAGTGTTGAGTCTATGGGCAGTGTTGAGTCTATGGTAGTGTTGAGTCTATGGGCAGTGTTGAGTCTATGGTGCAGTGTTGAGTCTATGGACAGTGTTGAGTCTATGGGCAGTGTTGAGTCTATGGGCATTATTGAGTCTATGGTAGTGTTGAGTCTATGGGCAGTGTTGAGTCTATGGTGCAGTGTTGAGTCTATGGGCAGTGTTGAGTCTATGGGCAGTGTTGAGTCTTAGTGTTGAGTCTATGGGCAGTGTTGAGTCTATGGGCAGTGTTGAGTCTATGGGCAGTGTTGAGTCTTAGTGTTGAGTCTATGGGCAGTGTTGAGTCTATGGGCAGTGTTGAGTCTATGGGCAGTGTTGAGTCTATGGGCAGTGTTGAGTCTATGGCAGTGTTGAGTCTATGGGCAGTGTTGAGTCTATGGGCAGTGTTGAGACTATGGGTAGTGTTGAGTCTATGGTGGAGTGTTGAGTCTATGGGCAGTGTTGAGTCTATGGTGCAGTGTTGAGTCTACGGCAGTGTTAGTCTACGGGCAGTGTTGAGTCTATGGGCAGTGTTAGTCTATGGGCAGTGTTGAGTCTATGGGCAGTGTTGAGTCTATGGGCAGTGTTGAGTCTGGGTAGTGTTAGTCTATGGGCAGTGTTGAGTCTATGGGCAGTGTTGACTCTATGGGCAGTGCTGAGTCTATGGGCAGTGTTGAGTCTATGGGCAGTGTTGAGTCTATGGGCAGTGTTGAGTCTATGGGCAGTGTTGAGTCTATGGCAGTGTTGAGTCTATGGCCAGTGTTGAGTCTATGGCCAGTGTTGAGTCTATGGCCAGTGTTGAGTCTATGGTAGTGTTAGTCTATGGGCAGTGTTGAGTCTATGGCCAGTGTTGAGTCTATGGCCAGTGTTGAGTCTATGGCCAGTGTTAGTCTATGGGCAGTGTTGAGTCTATGGCAGTGTTGAGTCTATGGGCAGTGTTAGTCTATGGGTAGTGTTGAGTCTATGGCAGTGTTGAGTCTATGGGCAGTGTTGAGTCTATGGTAGTGTTGAGTCTATGGCAGTGTTGAGTCTATGGGCAGTGTTGAGTCTATGGGCAGTGTTGAGTCTATGGGCAGTGTTGAGTCTAACATCGGAGGGGAAGAGAGCGTTCCAGACGGCCGCGAAAGCAGCCAAGTCTGAAAGCGCCGCGCACTGCCACTGCTGCTGCTGCTGAGTTTGCGTGGTGCTGATGGTTCCACGCGATGGGACCGCGTGGACTTGGTCACGCGTGCACTTGGTCACGCGTGCACTTGGTCACGCGTAGACTTGGTCACGCGTGGACTTGGTCAGCGTGGACTTGGTCACGCGTGCACTTGGTCAGTGCACTTGGTCACGCGTGCACTTGGTCACGCGTGCACTTGGTCACGGTGGACTGGTCACGCGTGCACTTGGTCACGCGTGGACTTGGTCACGCGTGGAGTCACGGTGCACTTGGTCACGCGTGGACTTGGTCACGCGTGCACTTGGTCACGCGTGGACTTGGTCACGCGTGGACTTGGTCACGCGTGCACTTGGTCACGCGTGCACTTGGTCACGCGTGCACTTGGTCACGCGTGGACTTGGTCACGCGTGCACTTGGTCACGCGTGCACTTGTCACGCGTGGACTTGGTCACGCGTGGACTTGGTACGCGTGCACTTGGTCACGCGTGCACTTGGTNACGCGTGACTTGGTCACGCGTGGACTTGGTCACGCGTGGACTTGGTCACGCGTGCACTTGGTCACGCGTGGACTTGGTCACGCGTGCACTTGGTCACGCGTGACTTGGTCACGCGTGGACTTGGTCACGCGTGCACTTGGTCACGCGTGGACTGATCGACCGGTGTTGTGACCCCGCCGTGTTGGGCCCAAGAGAGGNCGCAACCAGGTACCCGATACCCGTACCCTGCCCCCGATACCCGTACCCTNCCCCCGATACCCGTACCCTGCCCCCGATACCTGTACCCTACCCCCGATACCCGTACCCTGCCCCGATACCCGTACCCTGCCCCCGATACCCGTACCCTACCCCCGATACCCGTACCCTGCCCCCGATACCCGTACCTACCCCCGATACCGTACCCTGCCCCCGATACCCGTACCCTACCCCCGATACCCGTACCCTGCCCCCGATACCCGTACCTGCCCCCCAATACCGTACCCTGCCCCCAATACCGTACCCTACCCCCGATACCCGTACCCTACCCCCGATACCCGCACCCTACCCCCGACCGGGTACGGTAGCCGTTTGCGACCCTGGTGCGGCCGGGTACGGGTAGGCCGTGAGTCACTGGTGAGTAATCGTTTGTCACTCATTTCGGGTAGGGTACGGGTACGGGTAGGGAACGGGTACCCGTACCCGGCTGGGTACGGGTACAGGTACCCGTTTGCGACCCTGGTGCGGCCGGGTACGGGTACGAATCAAAACCCGTTTGCGACCTGTGGCCCAAGGTCGCTTCTGAAAACGAAACCCCGATAGGTTCGCTCGGCCTTACCTGGCAAGGTGACAAAAGCAATAGTTTAATTCTCGACTGAAAGCTTTCGTGACTGCAGGAATTCATGTTCTTTGGTCTTTCGGCAAAAAAGTCACGTGGATAGGTTCAGAAAATAACAAAAATAACACGACGTTTTGATCGCAACACAAGCGATCGTCAACCATCTCCGTGAATTTAGCGAAAGACCCAAAGAGTAACAATATTTATCTTCTTGGTTCTTTCGGTAAAGTCACGTAGAAGGGAAGTAATAAATAAAAAACATAATAAAATAATATATATATTATTATATATTTTTTATTTTATTATGCTTTATTCTTATTTTATTATTTATTATTTCCCTTCTACGTGACTTTACCGAAAGAACCAAGAAGATGAATCCCTGCAGTCACGAAAGCTTTTAATCGAAATGTTTTTTTGTCATTTCTAGACAATAACAACAAATGTAAGTGACTTGTTTACCTTTCCTGGAACTTTGCACTCCGTGTTTTGTTTTATTTTGTGCCGTGTTTGTTGTTTTGTTGTTGTTGTCGTTGTTGTCACGTGCCCCTCACCGGACATCTGTGACCAAAAGAGCTTCACGGATTATCGGATTTCCTCCCCCGCGGCACATGAATGAATATGTCCGCTTGTGCGTGGCCGGGCCCGAGGTTCCTTCGTGGGCGGGGAACGAAACGAATGAATGAATAAGTGGAACGTTCGCGCAAATGTTCTCACCTCGCACTGCCCATTGATTCGACCTTTGAGGTCAACCCCAGTTTGTGAGATAACACAGGCAAGGCGGGGGGAGTAGTGCATGAGTCTTTGTGTGAGTCTGTGGGTCTCTGTGTGAGTGTGTGGGTCATACTGTGTGAGTCTGTGGGTCTCTGTGTGAGTCTGTGGGTCACACTGTGTGAGTCTGTGGGTCTCTGTGTGAGTGTGTGGGTCATAGTGAGTCTGTGGGTCTCTGTGTGAGTCTGTGGGTCATAGTGAGTCTGTGGGTCTCTGTGCGAGTCTGTGGTCACAGTGAGTCTGTGGGTCACACTGTGATGAGTCTGTGGGTCATACTGTGTGAGTCTGTGGGTCTCTGTGTGAGTCTGTGGGTCTCTTTGTGAATCTGTGGGTCACACTGTGTGAGTCTGTGGGTCTCTTTGTGAGTCTGTGGGTCATACTGTGTGAGTCTGTGGGTCTCTGTGTGAGTGTGTGGGTCATACTGTGTGAGTCTGTGGGTCATCTGTTTGAGTCTGTGGGTCATACTGTGTGAGTCTGTGGGTCTCTGTGTGAGTGTGTGGGTCATACTGTGTGAGTATTTGGGTCACACTGTGTGAGTCTGTGGGTCTCTGTGTGAGTCTGTGGGTCATAGTGAGTCTGTGGGTCTCTGTGTGAGTCTGTGGGTCTGTGAGTCTGTGGGTCTCTGTGTGAGTCTATGGGTCTCTGTGTGAGTCTGTGGGTCACACTGTGTGAGTCTGTGGGCTCTGTGTGAGTCTGTGGGTCATACTGTGTGAGTCTGTGGGTCTCTGTGTGAGTCTGTGGGTCATACTGTGTGAGTCTGTGGGTCTCTGTGTGAGTCTGTGGATCTCTGTGTGAGTCTGTGGGTCTCTGTGTGAGTCTGTGGGTCTACTGTGTGAGTCTGTGGGTCTCTGTGTGAGTCTGTGGGTCTCTGTGTGAGTCTGTGGGTCACACTGTGTGAGTCTGTGGGTCTCTGTGTGAGTCTGTGGGTCTCTGTGTGAGTCTGTGGGTCTCTGTGTGAGCTGTGGGTCACACTGTGTGAGTGAGTGGGTCTCTGTGTGAGTGTGTGGGTCTCTGTGAGTGAGTGGGTCTCTGTGTGAGTGTGTGGGTATCTGTGTGAGTGAGTGGGTCTCTGTGTGAGTCTGTGGGTCTCTGTGTGAGTCTGTGGGTCTCTGTGTGAGTGTGTGGGTCTCTGTGTGAGTGTGTGGGTCACTGTGTGAGTCTGTGGGTCTCTGTGTGAGAGGGTCTCTGTGTGTGGGTCTCTGTGTGAGTGTGTGGGTTCTCTGTGTGAGTGAGTCTCTGTGTGAGTGTGTGGGTCTCTGTGTGAGTGAGTCTCTGTGTGAGTGTGTGGGTCTCTGTGTGAGTGAATGGGTCTCTGTGCCAGTGTGTGGGTCTCTGTGTGAGTGTGTGGGTCTCTGTGCGAGTCTGTGGGTCTCTGCGTGAGTGTGTGGGTCTGTGTGAGTGAGTGGGTCTCTGCGTGAGTCTATGGGGCGATGTGGATGTTTAGCCACGATGGAAAATAGTTCACGCGGCCGTACCACTGCTACAAAGACCAATATCCCCCATGTAGCATTAACAGATTGTTGGGAAAAGTGCTGTTAGTGAGCATCCATGGCCCTTGCTTCTGTTCTCTATTCTCTCTAACTAAACTATTTAGATTTTACACTATGAGACATCTCCTTTGCCAGTGGCAAAATATAGTGATAGGTTTTTACTCTTTCAACTGGTACAAAACTAACACCTTTATACAAGGCATCATGTTTGCAATAACCACAACACAAGCAGTCAAAATGCAAACAAAAAGAAACAACTCTGATGATGATAATGATATGCACTGTCCTTGAAGTTGATTGGTCCACACCCGAGACAGCTTTTCTTAGAGCCGAGTCTCCATTGGTGTTGGACCAGATGACACAAAAGGCGTCAACACCAATGGAGACTAGGCTCTAAGAAAAGCTGTCTTGGGTGTGGACCAATCAACTTCAAGGACAGTGCATATCATTATCATCATTTTTTGCATTTTGACTGCTTGTGTTGTGGTGATTGCAAACACGATGCCTTGTATTTCGATTTAAAGCTTTCGTGACTGCAGGGATTCATCTTCTTGGTTCTTTATTTTTATTATTTTATTACTTCCCTTCTACGTGACTTTACCGAAAGAACCAAGAAGATGATGCCTTGTATAAAGGTGTCAGTTTTTGTACCAGTTGAAAGGGTAAAAACCAATCACTATATTTCGATTTTTGCAAGTAGGGCCCCACTCAGAAGCTACCTGGCTTTCACAGATGATAGCTCAACGAAGTCGCCTATTATTATTCTTATCATCATCGTGTGGCAATGTATAGCAGCCTGCCAAACGCTCTAGACGCGTGGTGATTTTTATTCTAAATGTGCAGGGGGTAAACCGGCAGGACCTGGATACAAATCCACGTGACCACGGGGGGGGGGGAAAAGCATTAAAATAAATAAACTAAATGATGAACGAAGCAAAGTGCCAACTACACGAGCATCTTCTTGTTTCCACTGCTCGTAAAAAAAGAGAGAGAGCGAGAAAGAGAGTGTTCGCCGGCTGGCCAAATTGCTCGTAAATCGATTACGATTGGTGGCTAAGAAGGGCCCGGGTTCATGATGGTCGTTAGAGACACGAAGTTCCTGGCGCTGTTGAAATCCTCCAAGGTTTTTCAAGCCCCCGGGTCTGGCTGTCTCTGTCTGTATGTATGTTGAATCGAATTTCGATTTAAAGCTTTCGTGACTGCAGGGATTCATCTTCTTGGTTCTTTTGGTAAAGTCGTCACGTAGAAGGAAGTAATAAAATAATAAAAATAAAACATAATAAATAATTCTCACGACGTTTCGGCCACAACGCAAGCAGCCGTCTTGGCAGTGTCTCATTCTTCACCTGAGGACGGCTGCTTGCGTTGTGGCCGAAACGTCGTGAGAATTATTTTATTACGTTTTATTTTATTATTCTATTACTTCCTTCTACGTGACGACTTTACCGAAAGAACCAAGAAGATGTTGAATCGATTTCGCACTGTACGCAGCCAAACCGTGCACGGCGAACGAACGAAACCGAGCGAACGAAATGTCCGAACGAAATGAATGAACCAATTGCAACGAACGACGCGTCATCGATCCGGTAGCCAAACGCCGTGACCCCCCCCCCCCCCGCCGCTTGACCGAACGGAGCGCAGCAACGCACGGATCGAACGAACGGACGGGTCGAGCGAGTGAATGCGATTGGATGAATCGGCGCTACGAGTAAAATTGATCGACCCATGCTGCTTCTCCCCCCCCCCCTCCTCCCCCCCTCCCCCACACCACAGATCCCCTGTCGGCCCTAGGAGGCACAGTGGCTCTGGTCAGCGATGACCGACAAGACTCTGGGCATTGAGGGTATCGGAGCGTCGTCCCCCTTCAAAGTGGCGGTGAGTCGAGGGCCGCTGCCCTTGTGTCGAGCCCTCGCCGGGGTTGTTGCTGTTGTTGTTGTTGCTGTTGTTGTTGTTGCCGTTGTTCTTGTTGCTGTTGTTCTTGTTGTTGGGGTGCCGTGGTGGCTCGGAAATGTGGACTACCTCGCTTGTTATGCAGGAGGTCGTGTGTTCGATCTGGACCCTGATGATGCCTGCTGTTTATTTGGAGTTTGTGTGTCACTCCATCATCACGGTGGCGAGGAGATGTTAACTACCTCGCCTGGTGTACAGGAGGTCGTGGGTTCGATCCCGACCATGATGATGCCTGCTGTATATTGGAGTTTGTGTGTCACATCATCATCACGGTGGCGAGGAGATGTTAACTACCTCGCCTGGTGTACAGGAGGTCGTGGGTTCGATCCTGACCTGATGATGCCTGCTGTATATTTGGAGTCTGCGTGTCCCTCTCATCATCATCATGGTGGCTAGGAGATGTTAACTACCACGACTAATTTACCGGATGGCGTGAGTTCATTGGTAAGATGTGATTCCTGCAAAAAAGTTTAACTTTATTTGCCAATCTCATTTGATCCAGCAACATTACAGTTTTATCATGTTTAGTGTGTCTCCCTGTCACAGGTTGAGTCCAAACCGCACCATAACAAACTGCCTTTGTTTGCAGTCTATTCTTAGTCTCAAGCCTCACCTTACCAATTAATAAGTATGCGCCCCTTGCACACGATCTTCTCCAACCATTATATAAACGGAGTGGTAGCTTCTGCATCTCTCATGTACTTGATNCAGCTGTCGTGGCGACGGTTCCACCTGAAGACGGAANCTTGTGTTCCGAAAGTCGTGATTTTTATTTTATACTATGTTTTTACCTACGTGACTTTACCGAATATGTCATTCATCATCATCANTCACGAAAGCGAGAAGATGTTAACTACCTCGCCTGGTCTACAGGAGGTTGTGGGTTCGATCTGGACCTCTGGTCTGTGGGTCGCAGCTGCTGACTCCGTGTGGAAGCTTCTTCGTGCTCGCCAGGATATTTATATTTATAAATAATTATAAATACTAATACTAACTAATAATACTAAATAATAATGAACTTTAACCTTTTGTGTGAGACTCCAGGTTTTTGTCGAGGGTGACTGCTTCCTTGCGTATGATGATGGGTCTCTACGCGGGTCTTAGGGCCGTCCATAAATGACGTCACGCACCGGGGGGGGGGTCAGACATTTGTGACGATGTGTGACGAGGGGGGGGGGGGTTGAGAAATGTGACGTCACATCAAAATGCTGCGCAACTTTAAATAAATAGGCAACTCGTTCTACTTAATTAAATAGACTTTTAATAAATGTTTTCTCCTACAACATCAGAGTGCAGAGCCACATTAAATACGCACTACAATGACAATAGTTTAAAGAGATTTGAAGCATTTTTTTTTGGGGGGGGGCAGAGCTTTGTGACGTCATTTGAGGGGGGGGAGGGGGTGGGTCATAAATCGTCCAAAATCTCGTGACGTCATTTATGGACGGCCTTAAGATTCTTGTCCATGGGTTTCCGTCTAAGTTTGTGGGTCTCTCCATGGCGGTCGTAGAATGTCAGGCGCTGTGACACCCTGAGCCAGATGATGGCGATTCCACATTGCCATGGCAAGGATCGGTGGTTCTGCTGCGCCGTGGGATGACCATCGCTGACTTAATCCAAATGGTTCAACGTCTAAGTGGCCGCCGAGTTTTAAGCTCGCAACCTTGTAGCCTATGATCCGTTAGTTTGACACAGCGACCAATATCAATCAGGTATGTAACAACTCTGGCCCCCCCCCCCCCAGTCAGTCTACATAACAAAGGCTCAGCCCTTTGTTATGTAGACTAGCCGTAGTCTCAAGCCGCACCAACCTTACCATTAACCCGTAAAAACAAAGTTTTCACTATAAATCCTTTATGTGCGTGGCATCGGTTTTATTTTATTATTCATTTCTGTTTTTCTTGAGTAAAGTTTCATTTTTATCACATTGGTATTTTAAATTAATATAAGGAAAGTCGTATATAAGGATTATAAGGTTTTCAGTTTTTGTATGATTGTTTATATTGTATATTTTTGTTGTTTTCTTGAATAATTTCTGTGTTTACGAAAAATATATAATTGTGTTAGTGAAATTTTTGTTTTCCTAAAAAGTGAAATTTTTGAATTTTTTTTCACGAAAATTAATTGTCACGCACAACGAGTCTGTGTGCAAAATGTCAGCTCGATTGGACCACGGGAAGTGGGTTAAAAACGACCGAAAGTTTGCACGGTTGTAAGCGCGCAAGCAAGCAAGTGAGTGAACTTAATATAAAGGATTTAAAAAGGGGGCCTGTCCTGACCCCCCCCTCAACCAGTATATATATACGGGTAGTATCTCTTGGAATCTCTCTCACTTGATACAGCAGTCGTGCTGTGACGGTTCCACCTGAAGACGGAAGCTTCTGTTGCCTCCGAAACGTCGTGATTGTTATTTTATTTTACTTTTATTAATTGAAATTTTTTACCGACGTGACTTTACCGAAAAAACCTAAGAATATGTATATATTTTTTGGGAGGGGGGGGTAGATTGCGTAAATATGTGTTGTTAAACCACGTGGCGGTGTGCTGTACTAGTAACTAGTCGGGTGGTTGGTGTAGTTGTCTCGCCCAATCATCACCATTCTCTCTCCCGTTGGTGGGGGGGGTCGATAAACTGGGAACTCCGATTTGTTGCGATCTCGCCTCTGACCCCACCTCTGACCCCACCTCTGACCCCACCTCTGACCCACCTCTGACTCCACCTCTGACCCCGCNTCTGACCCACCTCTGACCCCACCTCTGACCCTGCTCTGACCCCATGTCTGACCCCACCTCTGACCCCGCCTCTGACCCCACCTCTGACCCCACCTCTGACCCGCCTCTGACCCCGCCTCTGACCCCGCCTCTGACCCCACTCTGACCCCGCCTCTGACCCCGCCTCTGAGCCCGCCTTTGACCCCGCCTCTGACCCCACCTCTGACCCCGCGTCTGACCCCGCGTCTGACCCCGCGTCTGACCCCGCATCTGACCCCGCGTCTGACCCCACCTCTGACCCGGGCCCGGCCTCCTCGTGCGTCTGCGGTCTCATGCGATGTCCGGGTTCTGTGCAGGATTATTGTTGTTTTTGTTGTTTTTGTTGTTTTTGGTGTTTGGGGCAAATCGCGCCTCGACTCGACGAGCAGCGTCAATATTGATCAACGACCTCGTGGTCACCGTGGGTGGGGCGGTGGTGGGGGGGGTGTGGGTGGGTGGTGGGTGGGGTGGGTGGGTGGGTGGTGGTGGTGGGTGGGGTGGGGTGTAGGGTGGGTGGTGCAAGGTGATGGGTGGGTGCAAGATGATGAGTGGGGTGGTGTGGTGGTGGGTGGGTGGGTGGGTGATGGGTGGGTGGTGGGGGGTGTAAGATGATGGTGGGTGGTGGGTGGTGGGTGGTGGTGGTGGGTGCAAGGTGGTGGTGGGGTGAGGTGGTGGTGGGTGGGTGTAAGATGATGGGTGGGTGGTGGTGGGGGGTGCAAGGTGGTGGGTGGATGGTGTGGGTGGGGTGGTGGTGGGTGGGTGCAAGGTGGTGGGTGGGGTGGTGGTGGGTGGGTGCAAGGTGGTGGGTGGATGGTAGTGGGTGGGGTGGTGGTGGTGGGTGTAAGATGATGGTGGGGTGGTGGTGGGTGGGTGCAAGGTGGTGGGTGGGGTGGTGGTGGTGGGTGTAGATGATGGGTGGGTGGTGTGGTGGGTGGGTGCAAGGTGGTGGGTGCGGTGGTGGAGTGGTGGGTGGGTGCAAAGTGGTGGTGGGGTGGAGTTGGATGGGGGGGAGTGGAGTGGGGTGGTGGTGGTGGGGTGGGTAATGGGTAGGGTGGTGGGTGGTGTTTGGCGGGGTGGTGTGGGTGGTGTGGGTTCTGTGGGTGGTGGTGGTGGTGGGTGGTGGGTGGTGGTGGTGTGGTTGTGGTGGTGGTGGGTGGTTGTGGGTGGTGGTGGTGGTGGGTGTGGGTGGTGGTGGTGGGCTACGAACACAGTCACCCGAGTTCGATTCCCGCTCACGGCCACCAACACCAGCGATTATCTGAACCGGTCCTGGGCCTCTCCTTGGTCGACTCAGCCTCAAATGAGTACCTGGTGCGGTGTCTAAAAAAAAAACATCGCCACTGGGAGACAAAGGCGGTCGTATGTGGGTGCCTAGGTGGGTACGTGCGTGCGTGTGGGTGCCTAGGTGGGTACGTGTGTGTGGGTGCCTAGGTGGGCACGTGCGTGTGTGTGGGTGCCTAGGTGGGTACGTGCGTGTGTGTGTGGGTGCCTAGGTGGGTACGTGTGTGTGGGTGCCTAGGTGGGTACGTGCGTGTGTGTGGGTGCCTAGGTGGGTACGTGCGTGCGTGCCTAGGTGGGTACGTGTGTATGTGGGTGCCTAGGTGGGTACGTGTGTGTGTGGCTGCCTAGGTGGGTACGTGTGTGTGTGGNTGGGTGGGTGCCTAGGTGGGCACGTGCGTNTGTGTGGGTGCCTAGGTGGGTACGTGTGTGGGTGCCTAGGTGGGTACGTGTGTGTGGGTGCCTAGGTGGGTACGTGCGTGCATGTGTGGGTGCTTAGGTGGGTACGTGCGTGTGTGGGTGCCTAGGTGGGTACGTACGTGCGTGTGTGGGTGCCTAGGTGGGTACGTGCGTGTGTGGGTGCCTAGGTGGGTACGTGCGTGTGTGGGTGCCTAGGTGGGTACGTACGTGCGTGTGTGGTGCCTAGGTGGGTACGTGCGTGTGTGGGTGCCTAGGTGGGTAAGTGTGTGTGTGGGTGCCTAGGTGGGTACGTGCGTGTGTGGGTGCCTAGGTGGGTACGTGCGTGTGTGGGTGCCTAGGTGGGTACGTGCGTGTGTGGGTGCCTAGGTGGGTACGTGCGTGTGTGGGTGCCTAGGTGGGTACGTGCGTGTGTGGGTGCCTAGGTGGGTACGTGCGTGTGTGGGTGCCTAGGTGGGTACGTGCGTGTGTGGGTGCCTAGGTGGGTACGTACGTGCGTGTGTGGTTGCCTAGGTGGGTACGTGCGTGTGTGGGTGCCTAGGTGGGTAAGTGTGTGTGTGGNTGTGTGGGTACGTGCGTGTGTGGGTGTAGGTGGGTACGTGCGTGTGTGGGTGCCTAGGTGGGTACGTGCGTGTGTGGGTTAGGTGGGACGTGCGTGTGTGGTGCCTAGGTGGGTACGTGCGTGTGTGGNTGTAGGTGGGTACGTGCGTGTGTGGGTGCCTAGGTGGGTACGTGCGTGTGTGGGTGCCTAGGTGGGTACGTGCGTGTGTGGGTGCCTAGGTGGGTACGTGCGTTTGTGGGTGCCTAGGTGGGTACGTGCGTGTGTGGGTGCCTAGGTGGGTACGTGCGTGTGTGGGTGCCTAGGTGGGTACGTGCGTGTGTGGGTGCCTAGGTGGGTACGTGCGTGTGTGGGTGCCTAAGTGGGTGTGGTGTGTGTGTGGTGGGTGCCTNGGTGGGTACGTGNGTGTGTGGGTGCCTAGGTGGGTACGTGCGTGTGTGGGTGCCTGGTGGGTACGTGTGTGTGTGGGTGCCTAAGTGGGTACGTGCGTGTGTGTGGGTGGGTGCCTAGGTGGGTAGTGTGTGTGTGTGTGCCTAGGTGGGTGTGCGTGTGTGGGTGCCTAGGTGGGTACGTGCGTGTGTGGGTGCCTAGGTGGGTACGTGTGTGTGTGGGTGCCTAGGTGGGTACGTGCGTGTGTGGGTGCCTAGGTGGGTACGTGCGTGTGTGGGTGCCTAGGTGGGTGTGGTGTGTGGGTGCCTGGTGGGTACGTGCGTGTGTGGGTGCCTAGGTGGGTACGTGCGTGTGTGGGTGCGTGCGGCCTTAGTGAGTCTCTGCTCGCTAACGGCACTTGCCCCAACACCCGTGAAGGCTACACGGGGGATCTTTGTCTTCGTGCGGGGCTTGGGGTATCGGTCTCACCGCTGTCTGTGATACGGGGCGGGGGAGGGGGGTGATATCGGTGCCTCCTCCTGCNGCCTGTGCAGGAATCTCTTGCTGCAAGTCGGCGCGTGCAGCGAGCGCGTTTTGTGGTTTAGGAGAGAGAAGTGACTGGGTGGTGTGGGGGGTGGTGGGTGGGTGGTGGTGGGGTGGGGGGACGGGGGTGGTGGGGGTGTGTGGTGGGGGGGGTGGTGGTGGGGTGGGGGGGGTGGGGGGGACGGGGGTGGTGGGGGGGTGGTGTGGTGTGGGGGTGGTGGGTGGGGTGGGGGGTGGTGGGTGGGGTGGGGTGGGTGGGTGGGGTGGGGTGGGTGGGTGGGGTGGGGNTGGGTGGGTGGGGTGGGGGTGGGTGGTGGGGTGGGGGTGGGTGGGTGGGGTGGGGGGTGGTGGGTGGGTGATGGTGGGTGGGGGGGGAAAGATTCTTCCCCGACAGTCTGTTGAGGCTATACGGGGGTCTTGGGTCAATACCTGGTGAATAAATGTTTCGTGTCATTGTTATCGTGAGATCCTTTCCCATCTTTATCCTATGGTGCGTGTCTTGTTGTGTGTGTGTNGTGTGGGTTGTGTGTGTGGGCTTTGTGTGTGTGTGTGTGTGGGTGTGTGTGTGTGTGTGTGGGATGTGTGTGTGTGTGTGGGATGTGTGTGGTTGTGTGTGTTGTGTGTGTGTTGTGTGTGGGATGTGTGTGTTGTGTGTGGGTTGTGTGTGGGATGTGTGTGTGTTGTGTGGGGNTGTGTGTGTTGTGTGTGCGTTGTGTTGGTTGTGTGTGTGTTGTGTGTGTGTGTGATATGTGTGTGTGTGGTGTGTGTGTGTTGTGTCGTGTGTTGTTTGTGTGTGGTGTGTGTGTGTGGTGTGTGTGGTGTGTGTGTGGTGTGTGTGTGGTGGTGTGTGTGTGTGGTGTGTGTGTGGTGTGTGTGTGTGTGTGTGTGTGTGTTGTGTGTGTGTGTGTGTGTGTGTGTGTGTGTGTGTGTGTTGTGNGTGTGTGTGTGTGTTGTGGTTTNTTGTTGTGTGTGTGGTGTGTGTGTGTGTGTGTGTGTGGTGTGTGTGNTGTGTGTGTGTGTGTGTGTTGTGTGTGTTGTGTGTGTTGTGTGTGTTGTGTGTGTGTGTGTGGTGTTGTGTGGGTGTGTGTGTGTGTGTGTGTGTGTGTGTGTGTGTGTGTGTGGTGTGTGTGTGTGTTGTGTGTGTGTGGTGNTGTGTGTGTGTGTTGTGTGTGNGTGTGTGGTGTGTGTGTGTGTGTGTGTGTGTGTGTGTGTTGGGTGTGTGTGTGTGGTGTGTGTGTGTGTTTGTGTGGTGTGTGTGTGTGTGTGTGTGTGTGTNNTGTGGTGTGTGTGTGTGTGTGTGGTGTGTGTGTGTGGGGGGTGTGTGTTGTTGTGTGTGTGTGTGTGTGTGTGTGGTGTGTGTGTGTTGTAACCTCTGACCCCGTGGAATGACAAACGAAGAGCTTCACGGCTCATCGGCTTCCCCCTCCTCCAGTCGCCACTGGACGCGCTCCCAGTTGCTGCGTGCAACAAACCCGCCAGAGACGTCGTGACGAGTAGGTGACGTTCTCAGCAGCAGCAGTAGCAGCAGCGGCAGCGGCAGCAGCAGGAGCAGCAGCAGTAGCAGCAGCAGCGGTAGTAGCAGCAGCGGCAGTAGCAGCAGCAGTAGCAGCATCAGCAGCGGCAGCAGTAGCAGCATCAGCAGCGGCAACAGCAGCAGCAGTAGGAGCAGCAGTACCAGCAGTAGCAGCAGTAGCAGCGGCAACAGCAGCAGCGGCAGGAGCAGCAGTAGCAGCAGCAGTAGCAGCAGGAGCAGCAGCAGTAGCATTAGCAGTGGCAGCAGCAGCAGCAGCAGTGGCAACAGCAGTAGCAGCAGGANCAGTAGCAGCAGCAGTAGCAGCAGTAGCAGCAGCGGCAGTAGCAGCAGCAGTAGCAGCATCAGCAGCAGCAGCTGTCCACTTCGTAGTGGCCAGGCCGCTCCTGATGAAACCAAAACCAGCAGCTTCAGGGTCAGGGGGTCGGGGGGGTGCGAACCCACGAACTCACGAACACTCCTTGCGACACGCCGAGGAGATGGTGGTGAGCGGGGGGTGGGGGAGGAGGTCAACATCTCCGAGCCACCGTGTCACCACCAACAACCTTGAGCCGGATTTGAGCTGAGCCAGTGCGGTCTGGAGGGAGGGGGGGGGTGTGGTGATGGGGGGGGGGGCGTGGCCAGGTGGGGTAGGTGGGACACCGAGGACGGGGAGGAAACGTCGTTCGCGAGCGACGGCGAGAGAAGCGAGTGGTTGACTGATGGTGGTTGACTGACGGGTGGTTGACGTTCGATGGACGTTCCTCCGGCACGGCTCCGGAGCCTCACCTGGCACGGCGACTCGCAGGCAGGAGCCGAGAGGCGCGCCGGAGGTGGCGGATGGAGCGTCAGGTGAGGGAGGGGAGGGAGGGAGACGGAGGGAGGAGGTGGGGACAGAGAGACGGCGATACGGAGGGGGTGGAGAGAGAGAGATGGAGAGATGGGATGGAGAGATGGGATGGAGAGATGGGATGGAGAGAGAGACTTTTTTTACTTTTAAGCAACTTTTATTGGCGCCAGAGCTAAAGCACTTGGAGGNGATTTCGATGTGAAATACACAGTGAGAGGCAGAGAGAGAGAGACACAGAGAGACACAGAGAGACACAGAGAGACACAGAGAAATGGGGACAGAGAGAGACAGAGAGAGAGACACAGAGAGAGGAGAGAGACAGAGAGAGATACAGAGAGACACAGAGAGACAGAGAGAGAGACAAAATGGAAGAGAGACAGAGAGACACAGAGAGATACAGATAGACAGAGAGAGACACAGNGAGAGAGAGGCAGGAGAGAGACACAGAGAGAGACAGAGAGACACAGAGAGAGAGAGAGACAAAACGGAAAGAGAGACAGAGAGACAGAGAGATACAGATAGAGAGAGAGACAGAGACGGAGAGAGACAGGANAGAGACACAGAGAGAGAGAGNGACACAATGAGAGAGAGACAGACAGAGAGACACAGAGAGACNCNCAGAGAGAGAGAGAGAGNCAGAGAGAGAGAGACACAGNGAGAGAGACAGAGACAGACAGAAAGACAGACGGAGAGAGGGAGGCAGGAGAGGCAGGGACGCGGAAATGTGCTTCTCAGCGACAAGTCGCCTCCCCACGATTGTGGTGGGGTGGGCTAAGGAGCAGCCCTGCAACTGCCTTGTCCGTTCCACTGCTTCCTCCAGCGGTGGAACGGACGGGAGTTCCAGACAGTGAAAAGTAATTTTTTTTTGGGGAGGGAGAGGGTGGTAGGGGTTGGATCGCGTAAAAGTACGAAAGTGTCGTCGTTACGGCCACCGCCAGCATCCGACACGACCAGTCGACGATGATTTGTCACGTAAATACGCGCGCGCCAAAAAGAAACACCGCCGATTAAATTTCGATTTAAAGCTTCTTTCGTGACTGCAGGGATTCATCTTCTTGGTTCTTTCGGTAAAGTCACGTAGAATGGAAATAATAAAATAATAAAAATAAAATAGAATAATTATTACGTTTTTTTTTTAAATAAAACATAATATTTATTACGTTTTATTTTTATTATTTTATAATAATTAATATTTTTATTTTTATTTTATTTTTGAAAATAAAACATAATAATATTATATTTTATTTTTATTATTTATAATAATTATTATGTTTTGTTTTTATTATTTTATTATTTCCATGCCGATTAGTTTACTTGCTCCGGAGAGTCGCTGCTGCCGTGCGTGATACTGGTCGCGAAAGGATCCACGCGTTTTAATCGAGTTCTCGGTGAGCTCCGTTTAGCGCTGTTGGGTGGGTGCCTTTGTGATCTTTGACTGCAGCCTTGCACCCCTTGGGTTCTGAATCGTTCACACAAAAATGTACGATGTTATAAAACATCATCATCGTCGTCATCGTCGTTGTCGTCGCGCAAGGCAGTGGGATACTGCTGGATGCTGCTGCTTCTAGATCAGTGGTTCTTCATCTTGGCTGCAGTCTTGCAACCCTTTGATTCTTAATCGTTAACCAAAATGTACGATTCATCTGTACCAACGCTTTCGATGAACAGTGGATCACTCTGTAAGAATGCAAGATTAGGTTTTACCCTTTTGTGGCGATAAAACAGGAGGTGTTACGATGTTAAAACACCAAACTTTGAAACCTTTTTGCAAGGAATCCTGTACCCATTAACCACACGCTTCAGTACTTTGTGGTGAACACACAAACACTCCTTCCCTTTATTAATGCTACCCCTATCCCCTCCCTTTGATGCTGCTAATCCTGCATAATGCACGGGCAAATATGACTTTGAAACCCCCCCCCGCCCACCTCCTACGCATTTCACAAGTAGTAACTAATCACATACCTGCATTTCCCGTAAATATGCTAAATTCCTCTTGATATGCAAATTATTTTGTCAAGGCGCTCTTCCCCCTCCAACCCAGCTTAAATATACGCTGCCAAGCCTGGTGGTGTTTCATTCAGACCTGTCTCCCGACAGACCTGGTCTTCACCTGAGGACGGCTGCTTGCATTGTGGCCGAAACGTCGTGAGAATTATTTTATTATGTGTTTATTTTTATTATTTTATTACTGCCCTTCTACATGACTTTACCAAAGAACCAAGAAGAAGAAAATAAAACACGCCCTGGTAATGCATGCATTGTCTTTGAAAGAGATTGGCCCACGCCCGAGACGGCTTTCTTTTAGAGCCTGAATATGTGGTTAATGCAGACATGATTCCTTGCACGAAGGTTTCAGTTTGGTATTTGGACATCTTAACGCAGCTGTTTTATTTTTGCCAGAAAGGGTCAAACGAATTATCACATTTTGCTAGTGGCAATGGAGGTCCCATGCTGTTGTAGCTGCTCAATCCCGAGTTCTCAATGTCCCAATAGTGGTCTTGTGCTGTGTTTGCTTTTAGCGTCCTCTGGTCTAACACCGTTTTGAGACGAGGCTCTTGAAGAAAGCTGTCTCTGGTGTGGACCAATCAGTTTCAAAGACAATCCATCATATTCTACNACTATACACTACTACACTATATACTACTATACACTACTACACTATACACTACACTATATACNACTACACTATACACTACACTACACACTACTATACACTACACTATACACTACACTATACACTACACTATACACTACACACTACACTATNCACTACTATACACTACACTATACANTATACACTACACTATACACTACACACNACTATATACACTATACACTACACTATACACTAATACACTATACACTACTATACACTATACTATACACTACTACACTACACACTACANTATACACTACACATACACTACACTATACACACTACACTATACACTACACTATACACTACACTATACACTACTAACTATACACTACTATACACTACACTATACACTNCTATACACTACACTATACACTACTATACACTACACTATACACTACTATACACTACACTATACACTACTATACACTACACTATACACTACTATACACTACTACACTACACTATACACTACTATACACTACACTATACACTACTATACACCACTATACACACTATACACCACTATACACTACATACACTACTATACACCTATACCTACACTATACACTACACTATACACTACACTATACACTACACTATAACACTACACTATACACTACACTATACACTACACTAATANACTATACACTNCACTATACACTACACTATACACTACACCTCAGCTACACACATTAACTATACTACTATACACTACTNTATACNCACTATACANTACACTACACACACTATACACTACTACACTATACACTACTATACACTACACACACTATACACACACTATACACTACACTATATACATTATACACTATACACTACACTATACACCACTACACATACACTACACACTATACACTACATTATACACTACTACAATACACTATACACTACTATCNACTACAATACACGACAATATACACTACTATACACTTACACTACACTATACACTACTGTACACTATACACTAGACTATACACTACACTATACACTTACATAATACACTATACACTACNACTATACACTATACACTACACTACTATACACCACTATACACTACACTATACACTACTATCACGACAATATACACTATACTATACACTACCACACACTATGCAATACACTATACACTACTTTACACTACACAACACTATCACTATACACTACGCTATAGACTACACANTACCNACTATACACACAATACACTACTACACTATACACCACTATACACCACTCTACACTATACACTATACACTACACTATACACACACTACACTATACACTACACACACACTATACANCACTATACACTACACTATACACTACTCTACACATCACTACACTATACACTACACTATAAACTACTATACTACACACACTACATACACCACCTACACTATACACTACACACTACACTATACAANCTACTATACACTAATACACTACACTATACACTACTCACTACTACACTATACACTACACTATATATACACTATACACTACTATACATACACTATACTATACACTACACTATACACTACACTATACACTACACTATACACTACTATACACTACTACACTATACACTACGCTATACACACTATACATATACATACACTATACACTACACTATACCTACTATACACTACACTACACTACTACACTAATATACACTACACTATACACACTATACACANTATACACTACACTATACACTCACTATACAACACTATACACTACACTATACACTACTATACACTATACACTACACTATACACTACTACACTACACTAACTATACACTACTACACTATACACTACTAACCTACACTATACANTACACTACACTACACTACACTATACACTACTATACACTATACACTACACTACACTACACTATACACACTATACACTATACACTACACTATACACTATACACTATACACTACACTATACACACTACACTATACACTAATATACACTAATATACACACTTTACACTACTATACACTATACACTACACTATACACTACTATACACTATACACTACACTATACACCACACTATNCACTATACTACACTATACACTACTACATACACTATACACTAATCTACANTATACACTACACTACACAATCACTACTATACACTACACTACACTANTCCACTACTACTATACACACTACACTACACACTACACTACCACTACACTATACACTAATACACTACCACTACTCTCTACACTACACTACTACACTATACACCTACACTACACTACACTACACTATACACTACTATACACTACACTATACACTACACTATACACTACACGATACACTACTACACTATACACTAATATACACTACACTNCACTCCACTAATATACACTAACTATACACTACACTACACTATACACTACACTTTACACTACACTATACACTCCTATACACTACACGATACACTACTTTAACTATACACTACACTACACTACATNCACTATACACTACTACACANTACACTAACCTCTACTAACANTACTACTACACTATACACTACTACTACTACTCTACTNCACTAATATNCACTACANTCACTATACACTACATACACTACTATACACTACACTNTACACTATACACTATATACTCTCTACACACTATACACTACTATATAATACACTATACACTACACGATACACTATACTATACACTACACTATACACTATACACTACTATACACTACACTATACACTACTNTACACTACACTAATATACACTACACTATACACTACACTATACACACACTACACTACACTATACACTAATTTACACTACATACACTAATACACTACACTATACACTAATACACTACACTATACACTAATATACACTAATATACACTACACTTACACTAATCTACACTATACACTAATATACACTACACACTACACTAATACTAATATACACTAATACACTATACACTAATCTANATACACTACCTAATCTACANTAGTACTACACTACTACTATACACTTATAATNTACACTACACTATACACTACTATNCACTATACACTAATTTACACTANACTATACACTACAACACTACTATACACTACTACACTACACTACACTACACTACACTACACTACACTATACACCACTATACACTACACTACACTATACACTAATATACACTACTACACTATCTACACCACTATACACTACTCTACACTATACACTACACTACANTACACTAACCTAATCTACACTAATTTACACTAATATACACTAATATTAATCTACACTATACACTACTACACTATACACTACACTACACTACTTTANACTATACACTACTATACACCACTATACACTACACTATACCCACTATACACTACACTATACACTACACTACACTATACACTATACACTNCACTATACACTACACTACACTACACACTACTATACACTACACTATACACTACACTATACACTACTATACACTACACTATACACTACACCAAGCATTCATTAAACAGAACTAAAGCTGTACCAGTTCACTACTTGGGTGCGTCATCTCGTCTGACGCCAAGATCGACAACGAAGTCGACAACAGGCTGGCCAAGGCAAACAGTGCATTTGGCAGACTATACAAACGTGTCTGGAACAACAGAAACCTTAAAAGAGCCACAAAGGTCAACGTCTACAAAGCTGTTGTGCTGACCACTCTCCTGTACGCTGAGTATGCACTACCGTCGTCACCTGAGTCTCCTCGAGCGTTTCCATCAGCGCTGCCTCCGCACAANCTTCAATATTCACTGGAGTGACTTCGTCGCCAACACTGAAGTCCTCAAGTCACGAAGGTATACACGAGGCCATGGTCCTCAAGACACAGCTTCGTTGGGCAGGGCACATCGCCAGGATGGAGAACCACCGCTTGCCTAAGATTGTGCTGTATACTGTCCTCTGGCCATCGCGACATAGGGCACCACGAAAGCGATACAAAGACTCCCTAGACCCTCACTGCTTGCTGCACGATACCGTCAGTACACAANCAGNCGATCGCAACTCCTGGCGGCACACAGTCCACCAGGCACCTCCTTCTTCGAAGATACCCGACCCTATGGAGGACAAAAGGAGAAAGGAAGAACCATACCCTACACCCATCCCAGATGAGACCTTCACTTGCACTGTTGTGGCAGGACTGCTTGTCCCGCATAGGCCTCTTCAGCCACCAGCGTGCCTGCAGAAGACGTGGATGTCCTTCCTAGANCTTTTCGCGAAGCCAAGCCATGATACACTACTATACACTACACTATACACTACACTACTACACACACACACACACTACACTACACACACCACTACACAACACACACACTACCCACTACANACTACACACNACTACACACATACANTACACTATACACTACTACACACTACACTATACACTATACGCTACTACTACACACACTACACACACTACACTACACACTACAACACTACACACTACACACACTACACACANTACACTACACACATACACTACACTATACACTACTAGACTGTTCCCAGACGATGCTCGGGGCCCCAGGTGGGTGACCCTCGGTGGATGATGTCAAAGATCAAAGGGCACGGACAGCGAGGGGCAGCCGGTCGGCAAGAAGGCGCCGGTGTGCGAATGATTTGCCCGCGGGTGCAGGACAAACCCTCGGATCGACGGTGGCTGGGACAATGCGAGTGACAGTCGTGTTACACGAGTTGCTTCGAGGAGCAAGAGGAGGACTCTCTGGCCGTCACCGCGATAGATGGCGAAATACATCCAGCAGCGGACAGACCCCGGCTAGATTTGAAGCTTTCGTGACTGCAAGGATTCGTACTCTTTTTCGCTAAAGTCACGTAGGTAAAAAATGAAATTTTAATTAAAAAAATACCATGTAGGTAAAAATTAAATTAAAATTCATAAAAATAAAAATTTATTTTATTTAGTTTTTTCGGTAAAGTCACGTAGGTAAAAAATGAAATAAAATTTATAAAAAAANTATTTTTATTTTATTTTTATTAATTTTAATTTAAAATTTTTACCTACGTGACTTTACCGAAAAAACGAAATAAAATGATTATTTTTTTATTAAAATTTCATTTTGTTGATGATGATGTTGATGATGATGCC
Organism: Lethenteron camtschaticum; assembly: GCA_018977245.1. NCBI lineage: Eukaryota > Metazoa > Chordata > Hyperoartia > Petromyzontiformes > Petromyzontidae > Lethenteron > Lethenteron camtschaticum. The sequence goes on along the minus strand of MU249687.1, from coordinate 246,708 downwards.
AAACCCAATGCAACCGATGCCAATGTTCCAGCGCATTTTTTTTTCACGGTTTATTTTTATTGTTTTGTTTGGGTAAATATCGGCAAAATTTAAATGTCAAATGTGGAAGGAGGCTTGGCCCCGTTGGGTGAGAGCAAAGGGCGAGATGACATTTGACATCAGAGAGGCACGAGTTTATGCCTCCAGACCTCGAGCTCGCAGCCCGTTTTTCACCCTTTAATGCGCAAAGCTCCAATGTGAGACCACCCAGGGAATACTTTTATTTATTTCCTTGCGTGTGTGTGTGCACGTGTGTGTGTGCATGTGCACGTGTGTGTGTGTGTGTGCTGTGTGTGCGTGTGTGTGTGTGTGTGCATGTGTNTGTGTGTGTGGCACGTGTGTGCCTGTGTGTGTGCGTGTGTGTGTGTGTGTGTGTACGTGTGTGCCTGTGTGTGTGCGTGTGTGTGCGCGTGTGTGCGCGTGTGTGTGTGTGCGCGCTGTGCGTGTGTGCACGTGTGTGTGTGTGTGTGTGCCTGTGCACGTGTACGTGTGTGTGTGTCACTGTGCGTGCCTGCGTGTGTGTGCGCGTGTGTGCCAGCGTGTGTGTGCTGCGTGTGCGCGTGTGTGCCTGTGTGTGTGTGCGTGTGTGCGTGTGTGTGTGTAGTGTAGCGGTTAGCGCGCTGCGCTATGAACCTGGCGACCCGGGTTCGATTCCCGCTCACGGCTAACACCAGTGACGATTATCTGAACCGGTCCTGGGCCTCCCCTAGGTCGACTCAGCCTTAAATGAGTACCTGGTGCGGTGTGTAAACATCGCCACTGGGGAGACAAAGGCGGTCGGGCGTGGTGCTGGCCACCCACCCCCTCGTGTGCCGTTCAGGCCTTCATAGGTGCTCGCTAACAGCACTTGCCCCTACAGTCTTGTAAGGCTATACGGGGATCTTTGTCTTTGTGTTTGTGGGGGACGGTGGTGTAGCGGTTAGTGCTACGCTGCGCGACGAACCAGGAAATGATCCAATTCGGTTCCCGTACGGCCAACACTGGCGGCACGATTATCTACACCGGTCCTGGCCCTCCCCTAGGTGGCTCGGCCTCAAATGAGTACCTGTGCGGTGTGCAGTAAACAAAGCCACTGTGTGGCTGGCCACACCCCTCGTGTGCGTGCCGGCCTTCATAGAGCAAGCCATCAGCTTGCCCTTACAGTCTGTTAAAACGGGGGCTTTGTCCGTGTTTGCGTGCGTGTTTACAAGTGTTACAAGTTAATACAGATGAATCTGCTGGTTGAACTTACTCCTATTGGATCCTCATTTGGCAGTAAAATATGATAATTGTTTTTTACCCTTCTATCTGGCACAAAACTGACAGATAGAAGGGTAAAAAAAACAATTATCACATTTTTACTGGCAAATGAGGTTCCAATGGTGTGAATGCTTACCCCGAGCTCTCTACTTGATGGTGATTGTCTTTGAGTTGTGCGCCTTTTGGCGTCATCTGGTCCAACCCATGGAGACTAGGCTCTAAGGAAAGCTGTCTCGGGTGTGGACCAATCAACTTCAAGGACAGTGCATACATTATCATCATCAGAGTTGTTTTTTTGTTTGCATTTTGACTGCTTGTGGTTATTGCAAACATGATGCCTTGTATAAAGGTGTCAGTTTTGTACAGATAAAAGGGTAAACACCTACTATTATTTCAGGTAGAGGTCTCATAATGACACTTGAATCAGCATCGTGCTGTGACCCACTGAAGACGGAGCTTGTCCTCGAAACGTCTTTTTATATTTTTACATTAATTTTTTTTACGATTTACCGAGAAAAAACCTAAGAATATGTTTCGATTTAAAGCTTTGTGACTGCAGGGATTCATCTTCTTGGTTCTTTCGGTAAAGTCACGTAGAAGGGAAGTAATAAATAATAAAATAAAAATAATAAAATCAAATAATTCTCACTATCAGAGTATTGAGATTTTATAATGTTTTATTTTTATTATTTTATTACTTCCCTTCTACGGGACTTTACCGAAAGAACCAAGAAGACTAAGAATATGTCTTAACAGCTGTTTTGTGTGCCAGAAAGAAGGGGGGGGGGGNCCTGTTGTCATGAGCTGCTTTCGTTTGCGATGACCACGGTCGCTTCTGGAAATGCAGCTTCAGTTCAGTTCGCCTGCGTGGCCAGGAACTCGTTCTGCGTGGCAAGCGAGGGGGTTCGAACCCAGCCCCTCGGCAGTGGCAGGCTCGTTGAAGCCGGTCGCGATCTCCGCCTGATCAAGACACCAGCTCGTGTTGGTGATGGA
>MU249687.1:229437-239437 GCA_018977245.1 Lethenteron camtschaticum | reverse complement strand
GTCAAACATTTAATGAACTCGCCCCTAATGGGATGGGTTGGAACTGCTTCTCTCTGGCGAGGCGTGTGATGATGTTAGCTGCTGGTGTTGATGATGATGCTGCTGCTGCTGCTACTCGCAACTGCTCTTCCAGGTTTGCTCCTAGATTGATTTATTGAATTTCGATTCCCGCCTGCAGTTGTTTTGGCAGGGCCAGACACCAAATGATTTCAGACCCGCGGACCGGACGTTCCCCACCCCTGTCCCACGTGCAGAGGTCGCAACCCGGGTACCCGATACCCGTACCCTACCCGATACCCGGCCGGGTACGGGTACCCGTTTGCGACCCTGGTGCGGCCGGGTACGGGTACGGGTAGGCCGTGAGTCACTGGTGAGTCACCGTTTGTCACTCATTTCCCACGTCTTGTCTCTTCTCACAATTCAAGTTCCTAGAATCAACCCACCGCGCGCTGCAACATGGCTTCATCCCAGAGGTCGCAATCGGGTAACCGATACCCGTACCCTACCCAATACCGGCCGGGTACGGGTAGCCGGGTATCGGGTAGGGTACGGGTACCCGTTTGCGACACTGGTGCGGCCGGGTACGGGTACGGGTAGGCCGTGAGTCACTGGTGAGTCACCGTTTGTCACTCATTTCGGGTAGGGTACGGGTAGGGAATAGACCCTGGTGCGGCCGGGTACGGCCGGGTACGGGTAAGGAATCAAAACCCGTTTGCGACCCTGTCCGACGCGTGGATGTGCACTGCCCCCTGTTTGTTAGGGAGAGGATTGATGGCAACAGAACGTGCACAGCGCTGCGTGACGAACGCGGTCGTGGGAATCAATCTCGATGTGAAGCTTTCGTGACTGCAAGGATTCATATTCTTAGGTTTTTTCGGTAAAGTCACCATGTAGGTAAAAAAATGAAATTAAGATTAATAAAAAAATAAAGTAATAAAAATCACGACGTTTCGGAGGCAACACAAGTCTCCGTCATCAGGTGGGACCGTCACATCTTGAATCCCTGCCTCACTTGATGCAGCAAATCTGGCTGTATCAATACATGTATTGATCAATACATGTATTGATACAGCAAATCTGGCTGAATTTTTATTCAAAGCTTTCGTGACTACAGGGATTTATATTCTTGGTTCTTTCTGTAAAGTCACGTAGAAGGGAAACAATAAAATAATAAAAATATGAACAATTAAATTCTCACGACGTTTCGATTGCAACACAAGCATCATCATCAGGTGTGAAAACCACAGCAAGAAAATTTGAATTTTTTCAAATTTTGTGTGAAAACCACGGCAAGAAAGTTTTATTTTTTTCAAATTTTGTGTGAAACCCACAGCAAGAAAACGTGTGGTTTGCTTGTGTTGCAGTCAGAAACGTCGTGAGAATTTTATTGTTTTGTATTTTTATTATTTTATTGTTTCCCTTCTACGTGACTTTATCGAAAGAACCAAGAATATGTTTAAATTGACGTCGCCCTTTGCCTCGGTGGAACGGCAGAGAGCTTCACGGCTCGTCGAATTTATTTATCCAGCGTCAACGAATTGATCTGTCGTGAAAATAACACATTGTCCTGCTGCGGAGGGAGCTGGTAGGAACGTCGGGTTGCTCGGTCAATGGCCTGCAGGGTCAACGGCGGCGTGGTGTATTCCGCAAATATGGCCGACTGTGAGGGCGGGCACAAGCCGGCGTGAGTAGGTTAGACGTTGAGTTTTATAAGGGCACCACGGGGTGACCAGCCCCTCCACACCCAGCCCTCCCACCCAGCCCCTCCCCACCCTCCCCTCACCACCCAGCCCCACCCACCCAGCCCCTCCCCACCCCCACCCAGCCCCACCTCCCACCCCCACCCAGCCCCACCCTCACCCAGCCCCTCCCCACCCAGCCCCTCCCTCCCCCCCCAGCCCCCTCCCCACCCAGCCCAACCCTCCCCACCTCTCCCCACCCAGCCCCTCCCCACCCTCCCCACCCAGCCCCTCCCCACCTCCCCACCCAGCCCTCCCCTCCCACCCCCCACCCTCCCCACCCAGCCCCTCCCCTCTCCACCCAGCCCCTCCCCACCCAGCCCCACCCCTCCCACCCCCCACCCTCCCCACCCTCCCCACCCAGCCCCTCCCCACCCTCCACTCTCCACCCAGCCCCTCCCCACCCAGCCCCACCCCTCCCCCCCCACCCTCCCACCTCCCCACCCAGCCCTCCCCCTCCACCCAGCCCTCCCCACCCGCCCCCACCCTCCACCCCCCCACTCCCCACCCTCCCCACCCAGCCCCTCCACCCTCCCCACCCAGCCCCTCCCCACCTCCACTCTCCACCCAGCCCCTCCCCACCCAGCCCCACCCCCCCACCCCACCCTCCCCACCCAGCCTCCCTCTCCACCCAGCCCTCCCCACCCAGCCCACCCCTCCCACCCCCCCTCCCCACCCTCCACCCAGCCCCTCCCCACCCTCCACTCTCCACCCAGCCCCTCCCCACCCAGCCCACCCCTCCACCCCACCCTCCCCACCCAGCCCTCCCCTCTCCACCCAGCCCCTCCCACCCAGCCCACCCCCCCACCCTCCCCACCCAGCCCCCCCCACCCTCCACTCTCCACCCAGCCCCTCCCCACCCAGCCCACCCCTCCACCCCCCCTCCCCACCCAGCCCCTCCCCTCTCCACCCAGCCCCTCCCCACCAGCCCCACCCTCCCACCCCCACCCTCCCCACCCACCCTCCCACCCCCACTCTCCACCCAGCCTCCCACCAGCCCCACCCTCCCACCCCCCACTCCCCACCCTCCCCACCCAGCCCCTCCCCACCCTCCCACCCAGCCCCTCCCCACCCTCCACTCTCCACCCAGCCCCACCTTTCCCATTTTTGGATGCACGACGGACGGACGGACACAATAATCCCCTGTGGGCTGGTGGAACCAGGAGGTTGCTACCAGTATAACTTTTCGTGTCTCTGCGACGCTTTATGTCACCGCGGCTGTCTGATGGCTTGGCCTGGCCTCGCCTGGCTCTCTCAACCACTCGCATTTCGACCCGCAACGAATCAATCGTGAACCGATGAGCGAATTCGATTAGGACATTGTTTTTTTTCGGGCACATCCCGTGATCCGCACGGCATTTTTCCCCTTGGGGAGTTGTGTTTTTAGTTTGCATTATGGCTGCATATTGTGGTCTATGCAAACATGACTCCTTGTAAAAAAGGTGTCAGTTTTGTTGCCAGATAGAAGGGTAAAAAAACAATTATCATATTTTGTACTGGCAAATGATGTTCCAATGGTGTAAATGCTTTACCCCGAGCTCTCATACTCTGATGGTGCGTTGTGTTTGAGTTGTGCGACTTTTGGCGTCATCTGGTCCAAAACCATGTGAGACTAGGCTCTAAAGAAAGCTGTCTCGGGTGTGGACCAATCAACTTCAAGGACAGTGCATACATTATCAGAGTTGTGTTTTTTGTTTGCATTATGGCTGCAGGTATTGTGGTCTATGCAAACATGACTCCTTGTAAAAAAGGTGTCAGTTTTGTTGCCAGATAGAAGGGTAAAAAAACAATCATCAGATGGGGGGTGGTTTGGTGGGGAAGGGTGCCAACCCTCGCGAGCAGAACCCAGCGGTGTTTTTAAATCCTTTATATTAAGTTCACTTGCTTGCTTGCTTGCTTACGACCGTGCAAATCTTTCGGTCGTTTTTTAACCCACTTCCCGTGATCCAATCGAGCTGACATTTTGCACACAGACTCGTTGTTCGTGACAATTAATGTTCGTGAAATTTTTTTTCCAAAATTTTACACTTTTTAGGACAAAAATATTATATTTAATTACCAATTGCTTAATGCTGCCATGCAATCATCTGACCCATAGTTAGCAGCTATCTCAAGCCAGAGGACGAGAGGACTCTAGCCGCCACGCATATAAAGGATTTATAGTGAAAAACTTTGTTTTCACGGGTTATACTTGTTATCTGTCGCAGGAAGCTTCGCAGAAACCCTGCGGGGCTTTGATAGCACTTTGCGTTGGGGGAGTTCTGCGTGGGCCTTTATTTTTTTTGTTATTCCTGCCTTCCCCAACAGGTACAGATCTTAGATTTGAAGTTTTTGTGACTGCAAGGGTCCATACTCTTTGTTTTTTTTTGTGTAAAGTCACGTGGGTAAAAAAATAAAATGAAAATAAATTAAATCACGGCGTTTCGGAGGCAACACAAGCTTCCGTCTTTGCTGTGACGGTTCCACCTGAAGACGGAAGCTTGTGTTGCCTCCGAAACGTCGTGATTTTATTTTTATTTTAATTTCATTTCTTACCTACGTGACTTTACCGAAATAACTAAGAGTACTTATCATCATCATCGCGTGGAAGTGTATAGCAGTTGCCCGAATATTATTTTGGTTGATTGTAAACGTGCAGGGGAAAACCCGAAGGACCCAGTGAAAAAATCCACGCGACCACGGGGAGAAAGAGAGAGAGAGACACGCCAACTCCAAATATACAGCAGCAGTCGTCAGGGTCAGGATCGAACCTCCTGTACACCAGGCGAGGTAGTCAACATCTCCTAGCCACCGTGATGATGATGATGAGAGAGACACGCAAATTCCAAATATACAGCAGCAGGCGTCAGGGTCGAGAATGAACCCACGACCTCCTGTAGACCAGGCGAGGACGTTAACATCTTGGAGGGGAGGGGGGGGTCACCAGATGTAACATGACGCTTCCCCTCGTATCTGTAGCCACCTCCACCCACCCCACCACCGCCCCCCCACCCCCCATGGGTGATGATGACGGTGGTGGTGGTGACAAGGGGGAGTAGGCATTCATCCAGCAGTAGATCGACCATGGCTGATGGTGACGGTGGTGACGTCAAGAGGGGAGGGGGTGGACATTGATGGTCCCACGTGCGTGAGCGACTGAAATCCTCTCCGTCTCGCTCCAGGAATTTCCAACTTCTCTTTTGTGCGGCAACTCTCCCGTCTGACCGGTTCTTGTTACTGTTACCCCCCTCTCTCTCCTCTCAATTTTTATTATTATTTATTTCTTTTCTTTTTTTCTTCACGAATTTGCGTGTCGTCCTTGCGCGGGGGCAATGCTAATCTTCCCTTGTATCGTTGCAATTTTAGTATCTGTACTGCCGGAGCAAGTACAGATACTTTCCTCCTCTAGCCTCTCTCCCCTCTCTCGATGGGCAGTGTTGAGTCTATGGGCAGTGTTGAGTCTATGGGTAGTGTTGAGTCTATGGGCAGTGTTGAGTCTATGGGTAGTGTTGAGTCTATGGGCAGTGTTGAGTCTATGGGCAGTGTTGAGTCTATGGGCAGTGTTGAGTCTATGGGCAGTGTTGAGTCTATGGGCAGTGTTGAGTCTATGGGTAGTGTTGAGTCTATGGGCAGTGTAGAGTCTATGGGCAGTGTTGAGTCTATGGGTAGTGTTGAGTCTATGGGCAGTGTAGAGTCTATGGGCAGTGTTGAGTCTATGGGTAGTGTTGAGTCTATGGGTGTGTTGAGTCTATGGGCAGTGTTGAGTCTATGGGTAGTGTTGAGTCTATGGTGCAGTGTTGAGTCTATGGGCATGTTGAGTCTATGGGCAGTGTTGAGTCTATGGGCAGTGTTGAGTCTATGGGCAGTGTTGAGTCTATGGGTAGTGTTGAGTCTATGGGCAGTGTTTAGTCTATGGCAGTGTTGAGTCTATGGGTAGTGTTGAGTCTATGGGCAGTGTTGAGTCTATGGGCAGTGTTGAGTCTATGGGTAGTGTTGAGTCTATGGGTAGTGTTGAGTCTATGGGCAGTGTTGAGTCTATGGGTAGTGTTGAGTCTATGGTGCAGTGTTGAGTCTATGGGCAGTGTAGAGTCTATGGGCAGTGTTGAGTCTATGGGCAGTGTTGAGTCTATGGGCAGTGTTGAGTCTATGGGTAGTGTTGAGTCTATGGGCGTGTAGAGTCTATGGGCAGTGTTGAGTCTGGGTAGTGTGAGTCTATGGTGCAGTGTTGAGTCTATGGGCAGTGTTGAGTCTATGGGTAGTGTTGAGTCTATGGTGCAGTGTTGAGTCTATGGTGCAGTGTTGAGTCTATGGGCAGTGGAGTCTATGGGTAGTGTTGAGTCTATGGGCAGTGTTGAGTCTATGGGCAGTGTTGAGTCTATGGGTAGTGTTGAGTCTATGGTGCAGTGTTGAGTCTATGGGCAGTGTTGAGTCTATGGGCAGTGTTGAGTCTATGGGCAGTGTTGAGTCTATGGGCAGTGTTGAGTTTATGGTGCAGTGTTGAGTCTATGGGCAGTGTTGAGTCTATGGGCAGTGTTGAGTCTATTGGCAGTGTTGAGTCTATGGGCAGTTGAGTCTATGTTGCAGTGTTGAGTCTATGGTGCAGTGTTGAGTCTATGGGGCAGTGTTGAGTCTGTGCAGTGTTGAGTCTATGGGCAGTTGAGTCTATGGTGCAGTGTTGAGTCTATGGGCCGTGTTGATGCAATGGTGCAGTGTTGAGTCTTTGGGTAGTGTTGAGTCTATGGGCAGTGTTGAGTCTATGGTGCAGTGTTGAGTCTATGGGTAGTGTTGAGGCTATGGGCAGTGTTGAGTCTATGGGCAGTGTTGAGTCTATGGGTAGTGTTGAGTCTATGGGCAGTGCTGAGTCTATGGGTAGTGTTGAGTCTATGGGCAGTGCTGAGTCTATGGTGCAGTGTTGAGTCTATAGGCAGTGTGGAGTCTATGGGCAGTGTTGAGTCTATGGGCCGTGTTGAGTCTATGGGCAGTGTTGAGTCTATGGGTAGTGTTGAGTCCATGGGCAGTGCTGAGTCTATGGGCAGTGTTGAGTCTATGGTGCAGTGTTGAGTCTCAGTGTTGAGTCTATGGTGCAGTGTTGAGTCTGTGGTGCAGTGTTGAGTCTATGGTGCAGTGTTGAGTCTGTAGAGGAGTCTGTATGTACAGGATGTTGATCTTCTGTCACCTCCGTGCGTAATCATGGGTGGCGCCGCTCCAGAGCTGGAGATGAGGCGGCACTTGCAGGGGCTGCGCCTTTGCTCGTCCCAGCTCTCCGATGAACAGCGCACCCCCTCATCTATTATTTAGAAAACGCCTCCTGTCCAGACACTGCACCTCACGGGAAGAGCGCGCTAATTAACATTAAAATGTCAATTCTGCGTATAATCTTTCACTCGTCCCCTCCGCTGCATTTCTCGTCTCTCATCTCATCACTACATATCTCTATCTCGTGTCAACATCTCTCCCATCTCATCACTACATCTCTGGTGTCAACATCTCTCCCATCTCATCACTACATCTCTATCTCGTGTCAACATCTCTCCATCTCATCACTACATCTCTGGTGTCAACATCTCTCTCAACTCAACACTACATCTCTGGTGTCAACATCTCTCCCATCTCATCACTACATATCTATCTCGTGTCAACATCTCTCTCATCTCATCACTACATCTCTATCTCGTGTCAACATCTCTCCCATCTCATCACTACATCTCTCTATCTCGTGTCAACATCTCTCCATCTCACTACTACATCTTTCTATCTCGTGTCAACATCTCTCCCATCTCACTACTACATCTCTATCTCGTGTCAACATCTCTCCCATCTCATCACTACATCTCTCTATCTCGTGTCAACATCTCTCCCATCTCACTACTACATCTCTCTATCTCGTGTCAACATCTCTCCCATCTCACTACTACATCTCCATCTCGTGTCAACATCTCTCCCATCTCATCACTACATCTCTCTATCTCGTGTCAGATGCTGCACTTGTCGAAAAGAAAAAAAGAGACGGAGAGAGAGGCAGGGAGGGGGTCGTGATGAAGTCACGACCACCATGACACATATAACACACACACGTGTATAATACGTTAATATTAACTTATATTTCATTAAAACGCATTTTATATTTAAAGTATCTTAACAACGCTGTTGATTATTTTGCATACTTGGGAAGAAATAAAAAAAAAGAATCCCACGGCCCAAAAAAAGAGAGACGGAGAGAGAGAGAGGGAGGAGAGAGAGAGATGCAGGGAGGTAACGAGAGCCAGTCAAGAGCGAGCAGTCACGGGAGAAATGGAAGAGAGAGGCAGAAAAAGAGGTAGGGGAGAGAGACGCGAAAAAGAATGAAAGTAGATAAAACAAATAAAGACTTAAAAAAAGTAGAGAAAAAAGAAAATGTTGTTTTAATAAAAATTTGAAAAAAAAAAAAAAACTAAAAAGAAGAGAAAAAAATAGAGAATCGGGGAGAGAGAGAGGGGGGTAAGGAAGAGAGAGAGATACAGGGAGGGAATGAGAGCCGGGGTTAGAGCGATGCAGCGAGTCGAGCCAGACGCACACCGCACAAATTGTGCCACTTTTCTCAAATTGCCAACCGGGACGACAACAAAACAAGTATAACCCGTAAAAACAAAGTTTTTCACTATAAATCCTTTATATGCGTGGCGGCTAGAGTCCTCTCGTCCTCTGGCTTGAGACGGCTGCCACCTATGGGTCAGATGATTGCCTGCAGTATTAAACAATTGGTAATTAAATATTTAATTTGTTTTCCCTAAACAGTGTGAAATTTTTGAAATTTTTTTTCACGAACATTAATTGTCACGCACAACGAGTCTGTGTGCAAAATGTCAGCTCGATTGGATCACGGGAAGTGGTTAAAAAACGACCGGAAGGTTTGCACGGTCGTAAGCAAGCAAGCAAGCACACAAGCGAACTTGCAGTCACGAAAGCTTCAAATCTAGAATTAATATAAATTAATATAAAGGATCTAAAAAAAATACATTCTGCAAAAGCGCCCTGCGCGATTAGGGAGCGAGCGAGATTACGGTCGATGCCAATTAACCAATCAACCCCGTCTTACCTTCTCAACCTAATTGTTTAAAATTTTATTGCGAAGAAATCACGATCCCTCGTTGCTCAACGTCGCGTCGTCAGCCGCGTGGTCAATCCACTGCTGGATGACGACCCCCTGAATAAAGGAGACATCTGTGCGTTGTGTGTGTGCGCGCGTGCAGATAAGCTACGTGTGTGTTTGTGTGTACGCAGAAATTATTTCGCACCGTACGTAGCCAGCCGCGTTAATCGGAGCGGCCGGGGAAGAACAAACTGAACAACAAAAAGTCCGTTCTAAAGAAACGAGTTTCTCAATCGAGATGATGATGATGATGTAAAAGTGCATCACAGCTCCAAACAGCTTCCTAATATCGGAAGGGGGAAGAGCGTTCCAGACGGCCGCAGAAGCAGCGATGGCTCAGCCGTCTCCGCTCGACGGCTGAGCCAAAAGTCACCACTGCGAGGATGAGCGGAGTGTCACGTGGTGATGATGATGGTGATGATGGTGGTGGTGATGATGAAGATGGTGGTGGTGATGGTGGTGGTGATGGTGGTGATGATGAAGATGGTGGTGGTGGTGGTGATGATGATGGTGATGGTGGTGGTGATGGTGGTGGTGATGGTGGTGATGATGAAGATGGTGGTGGTGGTGTGATGATGATGGTGATGATGATGATGGTGGTGGTGGTGATGGTGTGGTGATGATGAAGATGGTGGTGGTGATGGTGGTGGTGATGGTGGTGATGATGAAGATGGTGGTGGTGGTGGTGATGATGATGATGATGGTGGTGGTGATGGTGGTGGTGTGGTGGTGGTGATGGTGGTGATGATGAAGATGGTGGTGTGGTGGTGATGATGATGATGATGATGGTGGTGGTGGTGATGGTGGTGGTGATGATGAAGATGGTGGTGGTGATGGTGGTGGTGATGGTGTGATGATGAAGATGGTGGTGGTGGTGATGATGATGATGGTGATGGTGGTGGTGATGGTGGTGGTGATGGTGGTGGTGATGGTGGTGATGATGAAGATGGTGGTGTGGTGGTGATGATGATGGTGATGATGATGATGGTGGTGGTGATGGTGATGATGAAGATGGTGGTGGTGGTGGTGATGATGATGATGGTGATGGTGGTGGTGATGGTGGTGGTGATGGTGGTGATGATGGGTGGTGGTGGTGATGATGATGATGATGATGGTGTGGTGATGGTGGTGGTGATGGTGGTGGTGATGGTGG
>MU249687.1:175786-229337 GCA_018977245.1 Lethenteron camtschaticum | reverse complement strand
TCACGTACTTTACCAAAAACCAAGAAGACGAATCCCTCAGTCACGAAAGCTTTAAATCGAAAAATAAAATTAAAAAAATACAAAAATGCACTTGATACAGCTCGCGTGATGTGACCGTTCCACCTGAAGACGGAGCTGTGTTGCCTCCGAAACGTCGTGATTTTTATTTTATTAATTTAATTTTTTACCTACGTGACTTTACCGAAAAAACTAAGAATACGAATCCCCCCCCCCCCGCGCGGTCATATTTATGATCGCATCTTTTGTGTAAATCCACTGCTGGAGGCCTTGGTAGATTTGCTCGCTAACGCACTTGCGTCTGTTACGCTACGGGGTCTGTCTTTTGTTGTGTGCAAATGTCGGTCGACTCGGCCTCAAATGAGTACCAGGCACCCGCCCGTCTTCTTTTGACATAAATACAAAGATCGCCCTGTAGCCTGTAGTAGACTGGTGGGGCAAGTGCTGTTAGCGAGCACCTGTGAAGGCCGGCGCGGCACACGAGGGGGTGGACAGCACCACGACACTCCTCCACACACTCACCACTACACAACACTCACACACACATTCACACTTCACACACACTCACACACACACTCACACACACACTCACACACTCACAACTCACACACACCACACACCTACACACGNCACTNACACACACATACACACTCACAAGTCACTACACACACACACTACACACACACACACACTCACACTCAAACTCACACACACACTACACACTACACACACTCACTCACACTCACACACACTCACACACACCACACACACACTCACACACACTCACACACACACCACACACACTACACACACCACACACTCACACACACCACTCCACACACTCACCACACACTCACACACACCACACACACCACACACACTCACCACACTCCACACACTCACACACACCACCACACNCACTCACACACACTACACACCACTCCACACACTCACACACACACCACACACTCACACACCCACACACACACACACTCCACACACACCCACACACAAACACACTCACACACACCCACACACCACACCACCACACACNCACACACACACACACACACACACACACACCACACACACCACCACACCACANACACTCACACACACACACAACTCACACACACTCACACACACACATACACACACCTCACACACACACACACACTCACACACACACACACACCACACACTCANACACACACTCACACACACCACACACCACACACACCTCNCACCACACACCACACTCCACACACACACACCACACACTCCANCACACACACTCACACACACCACACCCACCAACCACACTCACACACCACACACACACCAACACACCCCACACTCCACACCACACACACNCACACACCACACTCACACACACACACACTCCACACACTCACACCTCACACACACTCACACACTCCACACACTCACACACTCCACACACTCACACACTCCACACACTCACACACAACACACACTCACACACCACNNACCACACACACCACACACTCACACACACACACACACACACTCACNCACTCACACCACNCCACACACACTCCACACACTCACACACACACCAACACCACACACACTCAACACACTCACACTCACCACACCACTCACAAACACACATCACACACTCACACACACTCACACACACCACACACCTCCACACTCACAACACACTCCACACACCANCACACTACACACAACACACACCACACACACACACACACACCACACACACACACACACACACACACATACACCACACATCACACACACTCACACACCACACACCCTCNCACACNCACACACCACCACACACACTCACACACTCAACACACTCACACACACACACCAACACCACACACACTCACACACTCAACACACNCCACCAAACACTCACACAACACACACACACACTCACCAACCAAACACACTCACACACACTCACACACANACTCACACACACCACACACACACTCAAACACTACACACACACACACACACACCACACACTCACACACACACTCACACACACACATACACACACTCACACACTCACTCACACACTCACACACTCACCACACACACTCACACACACAACACACTCACACAACCACACACACTCACACACACTCACACACACTCACACAACACACACACAACACACTCACACACACACTCACACACTCACACANCACACTCACACACATACACACACTCACACACGGGTCACACACACTCACACACTCACACACTACTCACACACACTCACACACACACACACTCACACATCCTCACACACACTCACACACACTCACACACTCACACACTACACNACACACACTCACACACAACACTCAAACACACNCACACACACTCACACACACTCACACACAACACACCACACACACACACACACTCACACACAACACACACTCACACACACACACACAACACACTACACCNACACACACACTCACACACAACACACTCCACACAACACACACTCACTCACACACACANCAACACACTCCACACACTCACACACACACACTCCACACAACACACACTCACACACACACACACACACACACACTCACACACACACACTCCACACGTCACNCACACTCACACACACACACTCACACACACACTCACACACACCCACACACAATCTCACACACTCACACACACTCACACACTCACACACTCACACACACTCACACACTCACACACACACATACACACACTCACACACACTCACACACTCACTCACTCACACACTCACACACACTCACACACACTACACACACACACACTCACACACACTCACACACACTCACACACTCACACACACTCACACACTCACACAACACACATACACACACTCACACAACACACTCAAACACACTCACACACACTCACACACACTCACACACAACACACTCACACAACACACAACACACAACACACACTCACACACAACACACAACACTCACAACACACTCACACACACACACACTCACACACAACACACACTCACACACAACACACACTCACACACAACACACACACTCACACACAACACACTCACACACAACACACACACATAAACCACAAACAGTCTTCTCGCGGCAATGTCATAAGTACGCACACAAAGCACCACACACACACAACACACGCACAAACACACCCCGCACACCAACACACACACACACAGCACACACGCACACAAACGCACACAGCACATACACGCAGCACACACACAGCACACACACAACACACACACACACATACACACACACAGCACACATACACACACATACACACACATACAGCACACACACACAGCACACGCACACACAGCACACACACAGCACACACACACAGCACACACACACAGCGCGCACACACAGCACACAGCACACACACACAGCGCGCTACACACAGCACACACACAGCACACACCACACACACACAGCACACACACAGCACACACACACACNGCACACACACAGCACACACAGCACACACACAGCACACATACACACACATACACACACATACAGCACACGCACACACAGCACACACACAACAGCACACACCACAGCGCACACACACAGCGCGCACACACAGCACACATAGCACACACACAGCACACACACACACACAGCACGCACACACAGCACGCACACTCACAGCACGCACACTCACAGCACACACACAGCACACACACAGCACACAGCACACACACAGCACGCACACAGCACACACACAGCACACACAACAAACACACACAGCACACACACAGCACACACACACAGCACATACACACAGGGGTGACACGGGGGGGGTGACACGGGGGGGTGACACGGGGGGGGTGACACGGGGGGGTGACACGGTGGGGGGGGGGGTGACACGGGGGGGGGTGACACGGGGGGGTGACACGGTAGGGGGGGGGTGACACGGGGGGGACGGGGGGAGGGCACGCGGCTGACTGACCGGTTCGCTCGCTCCGACGACAACGACTTCGCCTGCAGGAGAGAGAGAGACGCGTTGTGGTTTGTTTGCAGGCCTTCACAGGTGCTCGCTAAGAGCACTTGCCCAACTGTGTATCAAAGGCTATACGGGGAATCTTTGTCTTTAGATTGCTGGCCACCCCACCCGCTTTTGTGCCACAGCCCCGGCCTTCATAGGTGCTCGCTAACAGCACTTGCCCCAGCAGTCTGCAAAGGCTATACGGGCAGGCATCTTCAGGGTCTCGGGATCGAACCCACGACATCTGTGGGTCGACTATCATCTAAAGGGTGGGGAACCTTTTTTCTGCCAAGGACCATTTGATCCTTTTATAACATCACATGCGCGGGCCGTACAAAATCATCAACTTAAAAATTAGCCAGTTATATTTGGTCAAACATTTAATGAACTCGCCCCTAATGGGATGGGTTGGAACTGCTTCTCTCTGGCGAGGCGTGTGATGATGTGAGCTGCTGGTGTTGATGATGCTGCTGCTGCTGCTACTCGCAACTGCTCTTCCAGGTTTGCTCCTAGATTGATTTATTGAATTTCGAGTCCCGCCTGCAGTTGTTTTGGCAGGGCCAGACACCAAATGATTTCAGACCCGCGGACCGGACGTTCCCCACCCCTGTCCCACGTGCAGAGGTCGCAACCGGGTACCCGATACCCGTACCCTACCCGATACCCGGCCGGGTATGGGTACCCGTTTGCGACCCTGGTGCGGCCGGGTACGGGTAGGCCGTGAGTCACTGGTGAGTCACCGTTTGTCACTCATTTCCCAACGTCTTGTCTCTTCTCACAATTCAAGTTCCTAGAATCAACCCACCCGCGCCTGCAACATGGCTTCATCCCAGAGGTCGCAATCGGGTAACCGTACCCTACCCAATACCCGGCCGGGTATGGGTAGCCGGGTATCGGGTAGGGTACGGGTACCCGTTTGCGACACTGGTGCGGCCGGGTACGGGTACGGGTAGGCCGTGAGTCACTGGTGAGTCACCGTTTGTCACTCATTTCGGGTAGGGTATGGGTAGGGAATAGACCCTGGTGCGGCCGGGTACGGGTAAGGAATCAAAACCCGTTTGCGACCCCTGTCCGACGCGTGGATGTGCACTGCCCCCTGTTGGTTAGGGAGAGGATTGATGGCAACAGAACGTGCACAGCGCTGCGTGACGAACGCGGTTGTGGAATCAATCTCGATTTGAAGCTTTCGTGACTGCAAGGATTCATATTCTTAGGTTTTTTCGGTAAAGTCACCATGTAGGTAAAAAAATGAAATTAAGATTAATAAAAAAATAAAGTAATAAAAATCACGACGTTTCGGAGGCAACACAAGTCTCCGTCATCAGGTGGGACCGTCACATCTTGAATCCCTGCCTCACTTGATGCAGCAAATCTGGCTGTATCAATAAATGTATTGATCAATACATGTATGGATACAGCAAATCTGGCTGTGAATTTTTATTCAAAGCTTTCGTGACTACAGGGATTTATATTCTTGGTTCTTTCTGTAAAGTCACGTAGAAGGGAAACAATAAATAATAAAAATATGAAAAATTAAAATTCTCACGACGTTTCGATTGCAACACAAGCAATCATCATCAGGTGTGAAAACCACAGCAAGAAAATTAGAATTTTTTCAAATTTTGTGTGAAAACCACGGCAAGAAAGTTTTATTTTTTTCAAATTTTGTGTGAAAACCACGGCAAGAAAGTTTTATTTTTTCAAATTTTGTGTGAAAACCACGCAAGAACGTTTTATTTTTTTCAATTTTGTGTGAAAACCACGGCAAGAAAGTTTTATTTTTTTCAAATTTTGTGTGAAAACCACAGCAAGAAAACGTGTGGTTTGCTTGTGTTGCAGTCAGAAACGTCGTGAGAATTTTATTGTTTTGTATTTTATTATTTTATTGTTTCCCTTCTACGTGACTTTATCGAAAGAACCAAGAATATGTTTAAATTGACGTCGCCCTTTGCCTCGGTGGAACGGCCAGAGAGCTTCACGGCTCGTCGAATTTATTTATCCAGCGTCAACGAATTGATCTGTCGTGATAATAACACATTGTCCTGCTGCGGAGGGAGCTGGTAGGAACGGGTTGCTCGGTCAATGGCCTGCAGGGTCAACGGCGGCGTGGTGTATTCCGCAAATATGGCCGACTGTGAGGGCGGGCACAAGCCGGCGTGAGTAGGTTAGACGTTGAGTTGTATAAGGGCACCACGGGGTGACCAGCCCCTCCACACCCAGCCCCTCCCCACCCAGCCCTCCCACCCTCCCACCCAGCCCCACCCACCCAGCCCCTCCCCACCCCCCACCCAGCCCCACCCTCCCACCCCCCCCCACCCCACCCTCCCACCCAGCCCTCCCCACCCAGCCCCTCCCCTCCCCTCCAGCCCACCCTCCCCACCCTCCCCACCCAGCCCCTCCCCACCCTCCCCACCCAGCCCCTCCCACCCCACCCAGCCCTCCCCTCCCACCCAGCCCCTCCCCACCCAGCCCCACCCCTCCCACCCCCCACCCTCCCCACCCAGCCCCTCCCCTCTCCACCCAGCCCTCCCCACCCAGCCCACCCCTCCCACCCCACCCTCCCACCCTCCCACCAGCCCTCCCCACCCTCCCCTCCACCCAGCCCCTCCCCACCCCCCCTCCACCCCCCCCCCCACCCTCCCCACCCAGCCCCCCCCTCCCACCCAGCCCTCCCCACCCTCCCCACCCAGCCCCCCCCACCCTCCACTCTCCACCCAGCCCCTCCCCACCCAGCCCCACCCCCCCACCCCCACCTCCCCACCCTCCCCACCCAGCCCCTCCCCACCCTCCACTCTCCACCCAGCCCTCCCCACCCAGCCCCACCCCTCCACCCCACCCTCCCACCCTCCCCACCCAGCCCTCCCCACCCTCCACTCTCCACCCAGCCCCTCCCCACCCAGCCCCACCTCCCACCCCCACCCTCCCCACCCTCCCACCCAGCCCTCCCCACCCTCCACTCTCCACCCAGCCCTCCCCACCCAGCCCCCCCCCCCCACCCCCCCACCCCCCCCACCCTCCCCAGCCCCTCCCCACCCACCCACCCCCTCCCCACCCTCCCCCCCCACCCCCCCCCACCCCCCCCCCCCACCCCCCACCCAGCCCCTCCCCACCCAGCCCCACCCCTCCCCCCCCCACCCCTCCCCACCCTCCCCACCCAGCCCCTCCCCACCCTCCCCACCCAGCCCCTCCCCACCCTCCACTCTCCACCCAGCCCCACCTTTCCCATTTTTGGATGCACGACGGACGGACGGACACAATAATCCCCTGTGGGCTGGTGGAACCAGGAGGTTGCTACCAGTATAACTTTTCGTGTCTCTGCGACGCTTTATGTCACCGCGGCTGTCTGATGGTTGGCCTGGCCTCGCCTGGCTCTCTCAACCACTCGCATTTCGACCCGCAACGAATCAATCGTGAACCGATGAGCGAATTCGATTAGGACATTGTTTTTTTTCGGGCACATCCCGTGATCCGCACGGCATTTTTCCCCTTGGGGAGTTGTGTTTTTAGTTTGCATTATGGCTGCATATTGTGGTCTATGCAAACATGACTCCTTGTAAAAAAGGTGTCAGTTTTGTTGCCAGATAGAAGGGTAAAAAAACAATTATCATATTTTGTACTGGCAAATGATGTTCCAATGGTGTAAATGCTTTACCCCGAGCTCTCATACTCTGATGGTGCGTTGTCTTTGAGTTGTGCGACTTTTGGCGTCATCTGGTCCAAAACCATGTGAGACTAGGCTCTAAAGAAAGCTGTCTCGGGTGTGGACCAATCAACTTCAAGGACAGTGCATACATTATCAGAGTTGTGTTTTTTGTTTGCATTATGGCTGCAGGTATTGTGGTCTATGCAAACATGACTCCTTGTAAAAAAGGTGTCAGTTTTGTTGCCAGATAGAAGGGTAAAAAAAACAATCATCAGATGGGGGGTGGTTTGGTGGGGAAGGGTGCCAACCCTCGCGAGCAGAACCCAGCGGTGTTTTTAAATCCTTTATATTAAGTTCACTTGCTTGCTTGCTTGCTTACGACCGTGCAAATCTTTCGGTCGTTTTTTAACCCACTTCCCGTGATCCAATCGAGCTGACATTTTGCACACAGACTCGTTGTTCGTGACAATTAATGTTCGTGAAATTTTTTTTCCAAAATTTTACACTTTTTAGGACAAAAATATTATATTTAATTACCAATTGCTTAATGCTGCCATGCAATCATCTGACCCATAGGTAGCAGCTATCTCAAGCCAGAGGACGAGAGGACTCTAGCCGCCACGCATATAAAGGATTTATAGTGAAAAACTTTGTTTTCACGGGTTATACTTGTTATCTGTCGCAGGAAGCTTCGCAGAAACCCTGCGGGGCTTTGATAGCACTTTGCGTTGGGGGAGTTCTGCGTGGGCCTTTATTTTTTTTTTATTCCTGCCTTCCCCAACCAGGTACAGATCTTAGATTTGAAGTTTTTGTGACTGCAAGGGTCCATACTCTTTGTTTTTTTTTTGGTAAAGTCACGTGGTAAAAAAAAAAATGAAAATAAATTAAATCACGGCGTTTCAGAGGCAACACAAGCTTCCGTCTTCAGAAGTTTTGCTGTGACGGTTCCACCTGAGACGGAAGCTTGTGTTGCCTCCGAACGTCGTGATTTATTTTCATTTTTACCTACGTGACTTTACCGAAAGAACTAAGAGTACTTATCATCATCATCGCGTGGAAGTGTATAGCAGCTGCCCGAATAGTATTTTTGGTTGATTGTAAACGTGCAGGGGAAAACCCGAAGGACCCAGTGAAAAAATCCACGCGACCACGGGGAGAGAGAGAGAGAGAGACACGCAAACTCCAAATATACAGCAGCAGTCGTCAGGGTCAGGATCGAACCTCCTGCACACCAGGCGAGGTAGTTAACATCTCCTAGCCACCGTGATGATGATGAGAGAGAGAGAGACGCCAACTCCAAATATACAGCAGCAGTCGTCAGGGTCAGGATCGAACCTCCTGCACACCAGGCGAGGTAGTTAACATCTCCTAGCCACCGTGATGATGATGAGAGAGAGAGAGACGCCAACTCCAAATATACAGCAGCAGTCGTCAGGGTCAGGATCGAACCTCCTGCACACCAGGCGAGGTAGTTAACATCTCCTAGCCACCGTGATGATGATGAGAGAGAGAGAGACGCCAACTCCAAATATACAGCAGCAGTCGTCAGGGTCAGGATCGAACCTCCTGCACACCAGGCGAGGTAGTTAACATCTCCTAGCCACCGTGATGATGATGAGAGAGAGAGAGACGCCAACTCCAAATATACAGCAGCAGTCGTCAGGGTCAGGATCGAACCTCCTGCACACCAGGCGAGGTAGTTAACATCTCCTAGCCACCGTGATGATGATGAGAGAGAGAGAGACGCCAACTCCAAATATACAGCAGCAGTCGTCAGGGTCAGGATCGAACCTCCTGCACACCAGGCGAGGTAGTTAACATCTCCTAGCCACCGTGATGATGATGAGAGAGAGAGAGACGCCAACTCCAAATATACAGCAGCAGTCGTCAGGGTCAGGATCGAACCTCCTGCACACCAGGCGAGGTAGTTAACATCTCCTAGCCACCGTGATGATGATGAGAGAGAGAGAGACGCCAACTCCAAATATACAGCAGCAGTCGTCAGGGTCAGGATCGAACCTCCTGTACACCAGGCGAGGTAGTCAACATCTCCTAGCCACCGTGATGATGATGATGAGAGAGACACGCAAATTCCAAATATACAGCAGCAGGCGTCAGGGTCGAGAATGAACCCACGACCTCCTGTAGACCAGGCGAGGTCGTTAACATCTTGGGGGGAGGGGGGGTCACCAGATGTAACATGACGCTTCCCCTCGTATCTGTAGCCACCTCCACCCACCCCACCACCGCCCCCCCACCCCCCCATGGGTGATGATGACGGTGGTGGTGGTGACAAGGGGGAGTAGGCATTCATCCAGCAGTAGATCGACCATGGCTGATGGTGACGGTGGTGACGTCAAGAGGGGAGGGGGTGGACATTGATGGTCCCACGTGCGTGAGCGACTGAAATCCTCTCCGTCTCGCTCCAGGAATTTCCAACTTCTCTTTTGTGCGGCAACTCTCCCGTCTGACCGGTTCTTGTTGCTGTTACTTCTCTCTCCCCCCCTCTCTCTCTCCTCTCAATTTTATTATTATTTATTTCTTTTCTTTTTTTCTTCACGAATTTGCGTGTCGTCCTTGCGCGGGGGCAATGCTAATCTTCCCTTGTATCGTTGCAATTTTAGTATCTGTACTGCCGGAGCAAGTACAGATACTTTCCTCCTCTAGCCTCTCTCCCCTCTCTCGATGGGCAGTGTTGAGTCTATGGGCAGTGTTGAGTCTATGGTGCAGTGTTGAGTCTATGGGTAGTGTTGAGGCTATGGGCAGTGTTGAGTCTATGGGCAGTGTTGAGTCTATGGGTAGTGTTGAGTCTATGGGCAGTGCTGAGTCTATGGGCAGTGTTAGTCTATGGGTAGTGTTGAGTCTATGGGCAGTGTGGAGTCTATGGGCAGTGTTGAGTCTATGGGCCGTGTTGAGTCTATGGGCAGTGTTGAGTCTATGGGTAGTGTTGAGTCCATGGGCAGTGCTGAGTCTATGGTGCAGTGTTGAGTCTATGGTGCAGTGTTGAGTCTATGGTGCAGTGTTGAGTCTGTGGTGCAGTGTTGAGTCTATGGTGCAGTGTTGAGTCTATTGAGTCTATAGTGCAGTGTTGAGTCTATGGGCAGTGTTGAGTCTATGGGTAGTGTTGAGTCTGTGGTGCAGTGTTGAGTCTATGGTGCAGTGTTGAGTCTATGGGCAGTGTTGAGTCTATAGTGCAGTGTTGAGTCTATGGCCGTGCTGAGTCTATGTGCAGTGTTGAGTCTATGGTGCAGTGTTGAGTCTGTGGTGCAGTGTTAAGTCGATAGTGCAGTGTTGAGTCTATGGGCAGTGTTGAGTCTATGGGGCAGTGTTGAGTCTATGGGGCAGTGCTGAGTCTACGGTGAAGTGTTGAGTCTACGGTGCAGTGTTGAGTCTGTAGAGGAGTCTGTATGTACAGGATGTTGATCTTCT
The DNA here is from genome assembly GCA_018977245.1 of Lethenteron camtschaticum. Classification (NCBI taxonomy): domain Eukaryota; kingdom Metazoa; phylum Chordata; class Hyperoartia; order Petromyzontiformes; family Petromyzontidae; genus Lethenteron; species Lethenteron camtschaticum. The sequence continues at coordinate 218,179 of MU249687.1, read as the reverse complement.
GTCACCTCCGTGCGTAATCATGGGTGGCGCCGCTCCAGAGCTGGAGATGAGGCGGCACTTGCAGGGCTGCGCCTTTGCCTCGTCCCAGCTCTCCCGATGAACAGCGCACCCCCTCATCTATTATTTAGAAAACGCCTCCTGTCCAGACACTGCACCTCACGGGAAGAGCGCGCTAATTAACATTAAAATGTCAATTCTGCGTATAATCTTTCACTCGTCCCCTCCGCTGCATTTCTCGTCTCTCATCTCATCACTACATATCTCTATCTCGTGTCAACATCTCTCCCATCTCATCACTACATCTCTGGTGTCAACATCTCTCTCAACTCAACACTACATCTCTGGGTGTCAACATCTCTCCCATCTCATCACTACATATCTATCTCGTGTCAACATCTCTCTCATCTCATCACTACATCTCTATCTCGTGTCAGCATATCTCTCCATCTCATCACTACATCTCTCTATCTCGTGTCAACATCTCTCTCATCTCATCACTACATCTCTATCTCGTGTCAACATCTCTCTCATCTCATCACTACATCTCTCTATCTCGTGTCAGATGCTGCACTTGTCGAAAAGAAAAAAAGAGACGGAGATAGAGGCAGGGAGGGGGTCGTGATGAAGTCACGACCACCATGACACATATAACACACACACACACGTGTATAATACGTTAATATTAACTTATATTTCATTAAAACGCATTTTATATTTAAAGTATCTTAACAACGCTGTGATTATTTTGCATACTTGGGAAGAAATAAAAAAAAAGAATCCCACGGCCAAAAAAAAAGAGAGACGGAGAGAGAGAGAGGGAGGAGAGAGAGAGATGCAGGGAGGTAACGAGAGCCAGTCAAAAGCGAGCAGTCACGGGAGAAATGGAAGAGAGAGGCAGAAAAAGAGGTAGGGGGAGAGAGACGCGAAAAAAGAATGAAAGTAGATAAAACAAATAAAGATTTAAAAAAATTAGAGAAAAAAGAAAATGTTGTTTTAATAAAAATTTGAAAAAAGAAAAAAAANCTAAAAAGAAGAGAAAAAAATAGAGAATCGGGGAGAGAGAGAGAGGGGTAAGGAAGAGAGAGAGAGATACAGGGAGGGAATGAGAGCCGGGGTTAGAGCGATGCAGCGAGTCGAGCCAGACGCACACCGCACAAATTGTGCCACTTTTCTCAAATTGCCAACCGGGACGACAACAAAACAAGTATAACCCGTAAAAACAAAGTTTTTCACTATAAATCCTTTATATGCGTGGCGGCTAGAGTCCTCTCGTCCTCTGGTTTGAGACGGCTGCCACCTATGGGTCAGATGATTGTCTGCAGTATTAAACAATTGGTAATTAAATATTTAATTTGTTTTCCCTAAACAGTAATTTCGATTTAAAGCTTTCGTGACTGCAGGGATTGTTTTATTATGTTTTATTTTTATTATTTTATTACTTCCCTTCTACGTGACTTTACCGAAAGAACCAAGAAGAAAAAAGTGTAAAATTTTTGAATTTTTTTTTCACGAACATTAATTGTCTCGCAACAACGAGTCTGTGTGCAAAATGTCAGCTCGATTGGATCACGGGAAGTGGGTTAAAAAACGACCGAAAGGTTTGCACGGTCGTAAGCAAGCAAGCAAGCACGCAAGCGAACTTGCAGTCACGAAAGCTTCAAATCTAGAATTAATATAAATTAATATAAAGGATCTAAAAAAATACATTCTGCAAAAGCGCCCTGCGCGATTAGGGAGCGAGCGAGATTTCGGTCGATGCCAATTAACCAATCAACCCGTCTTACCTTCTCAACCTAATTGTTTAAAATTTTATTGCGAAGAAATCACGATCCCTCGTTGCTCAACGTCGCGTCGTCAGCCGCGTGGTCAATCCACTGCTGGATGACGACCCCTGAATAATGGAGACATCTGTGCGTTGTGTGTGTGCGCGCGTGCAGATAAGCTACGTGTGTGTTTGTGTGTACGCAGAAATTATTTCGCACCGTACGTAGCCAACCGTGTTAATCGGAGGCGGCCGGGAAGAAAAAACTGAACAACAAAAAGTCCGTTCTAAAGAAACGAGTTTCTCAATCGAGATGATGATGATGATGTAAAAGTGCATCACAGCTCCAAACAGCTTCCTAATATCGGAAGGGGAAGAGCGTTCCAGACGGCCGCAGAAGCAGCGATGGCTCCGCCGTCTCCGCTCGACGGCTGAGTCAAAAGTCACCGCTGCGAGGATGAGCGGAGTGTCACGTGGTGATGATGATGATGGTGGTGATGATGGTGGTGATGGTGGTGATGATGAAGATGGTGGTGGTGGTGATGGTGGTGGTGATGGTGGTGGTGATGGTGGTGATGATGATGGTGGTGATGATGAAGATGGTGGTGGTGGTGGTGGTGGTGATGATGGTGGTGGTGATGGTGGTGATGATGATGGTGGTGGTGGTGATGGTGGTGGTGATGGTGGTGGTGATGGTGGTGATGATGAAGATGGTGGTGGTGATGATGGTGGTGGTGATGGTGGTGATGATGAAGATGGTGGTGGTGGTGGTGGTGGTGGTGGTGATGGTGATGGTGGTGATGATGATGATGGTGGTGGTGTTGATGATGGTGGTGGTGATGGTGGTGATGATGAAGATGGTGGTGGTGGTGATGATGATGATGGTGGTTTAGAGCTCCTTGACGAAATCAGCAAAAATAAATCTACAGAATTACACAGAGGCCGTAGCGTTACGTAGAGATCCACATAATCGCAACGAGACCCAGAGAGTTACGTAGCTGACGTAGAAGTGCATCACAGCTCCCCAGTGGCAACCTAATAACAAGGGCAGGGGGGGAGAGCGTTCCAGACGGCCGGGGAGAGCGTTCCAGACAGCCGGGGGAGAGCATTCTAGACAGGCGGGGAGAGCGTTCCAGACAGCCGGGGGAGAGCGTTCCAGACGGCCGCGGGAGAGCGTTCCAGACAGCCGGGGGAGAGCGTTCCAGACAGCCGGGGAGCATTCCAGACAGCCGGGGGAGAGCGTTCCAGACGGCCGGGGAGAGCATTCCAGACAGCCGGGGGAGAGCGTTCCAGACAGCCGGGGGAGAGCGTTCCAGACAGCCGGGGGAGAGCGTTCCAGACAGCCGGGGAGAGCGTTCCAGACAGCCGGGGAGAGCGTTCCAGACAGCCGGGGAGAGCATTCCAGACAGCCGGGGGAGAGCGTTCCAGACAGCCGGGGGAGAGCGTTCCAGACGGCCGGGGGAGAGCGTTCCAGACGGCCGGGGAGAGCATTCCAGACAGCCGGGGGAGAGCGTTCCAGACAGCCGGGGGAGAGCGTTCCAGACAGCCGGGGAGAGCGTTCCAGACAGCCGGGGGAGAGCGTTCCAGACGGCCGGGGAGAGCGTTCCAGACAGCCGGGGGAGAGCGTTCCAGACGGCCGGGGAGAGCGTTCCAGACGGCCGGGGGAGAGCGTTCCAGACGGCCGGGGGAGAGCGTTCCAGACAGCCGGGGAGAGCGTTCCAGACAGCCGGGGAGAGCGTTCCAGACGGCCGGGGAGAGCGTTCCAGACGGCCGGGGGAGAGCGTTCCAGACAGCCGGGGAGAGCGTTCCAGACAGCCGGGGAGAGTGTTCCAGACAGCCGGGGGAGAGCGTTCCAGACAGCCGGGGGAGAGCGCTCCAGACGGCCGGGGGAGAGCGTTTCAGACGGCCGGGGAGAGCGTTTCAGACAGCCGGGGGAGAGCGTTCCAGACGGCCGGGGGAGAGCGTTTCAGACAGCCGGGGAGAGCGTTCCAGACAGCCGGGGAGAGCGTTCCAGACGGCCGGGGGAGAGCGTTTCAGACAGCCGGGGAGAGCGTTCCAGACAGCCGGGGGAGAGTGTTCCAGACAGCCGGGGAGAGCGTTCCAGACGGCCGGGGAGAGCGTTCCAGATGGTCACGGAAGCAGCGAGGAGACGCAGCGGTGGTCTGCCGTCTCTCCGCTCGACGTACCGAGCCAACCGCGAGGATGTCACGGCAGTTTCGCGTGGTGTTGATGACGAGATGCAAGTTCTTAAATACCCTGCCTCGACTTGACACAGCAAATCTGGCTGTGACGGTCCCACCTGATGACGGAGACTTGTGTTGCCTCCGAAACGTCGTGATTTTTGTTTTATTTTTATTAATTTTAATTTCATTTTTACCTACGTGACTGTACTGAAAGAACTAAGAGTATGAATCCTTGCAGTCACGAAAGCTTCAAATCTAGAATTAAGGTGATGATGATGATGGTGGTGATGATGATGATAGTGGTTTAGAACTCATATTCCTAGGTTTTTTCCGCGTGCTTCAGCCGCACCGAACCTCACAAAAATAATATCCAGGTGCCTACCTTGGCCTCCACCCTCAACCAGTATATATACAAATACTGTGTTCTTGGAATTTCTCTCACTTGATGCAGCAATCGTGCTGTGACGGTTCCACCTGAAGACGGAAGCTTGTGTTGCCTTCGAAACGTCGTGATTTTTATTTTATTTTTATTTTACTTTTATTAATTTTAATTTTTACCTCAGTGACTTTACTGAAAAAACCTAAGAATATGAATCCTTGCAGTCACGAAAGCTTGAAATCTAGGACATAAATAGGTTTTTACCCTTTACTGGAAACAAAACAGAAGGTTGCGTTAAGATCAGTGCCGGAAAACACTGGTCAACACACTTTTTCTGGCATAAGGTATTCCAACGGTTTCAAGGTAATTTTGGGGTGCTGATTCCAAATCTGGCATCTATCACATCAGGTTTTTGAGATATCAAATATTGCATTTTCAATAAAAACTGCAGAATAAAATATTAAATAAATGTGGATATCTACATACAATGATATTATAAACACTCTATCCTAAAAATACAGCACCATATTTTAACACTAAAGCAGTCACTGACTCGCAACAACTTGCAATCATAAGTGACAGAGTTAATTTTGGGTAAAATAAATGAAAATGGGGTATGCCGATAGCATCAAAATGAGATGTGATAGAGCAAATCTGAGATCAGATTTGGAATCGGCACCCTGAAATTAGTCTAGAACAGCTGCAAAAGTCCAGGCCAGAAATGTTTGTTGTTGACCAGTGTTATTTAGCAGCACAAGCATATGTTAGGAGCCCTTTAAGGGCCACGACCAAGAAATTCCCAGTGATTCTGACTTGCTCAATAGTACTAAGCCGACTTCAAACGACCGGGTTTTAAGATGAGCGGTTTGTCGTAGCGGCTGTGTAGCGATGAAAAAAATACAAAGTTTACTGGCAAGTAAAAAAGTTGTGTTTTAATATTTATGTGTTTTTTTATTTTTTATTTTTTAAGGCCCCTTTTATAACATCGTCCGGCACTGGTTAAGATGTTAAAACAACGAGCACAATCCTTTTCCAAGGAATCCCGTCTGCGTTAGACGTTGCTTGTGGCGGAGCTGCGCACTCCAGGCAAGAGAGTTGTTCCCTGCAGATGTAAAATAATTCAGCCTGCTTCTACTTCTCGATATCATTTCGTGGTTGGTTGGTGGTGTCTTCTTGGTTCTTTCGGTAAAGTCACGTAGAAGGGAAGTAATAAAATGATAAAAATAAAACATAATAAAACAATGGCTGTCGATAGGACAGATTCTTATCGACAGACCTGGTCTTCACCTGAGGACGGCTGCTTGCGTTGTGGCCGGAACGTCGTGAGAATTATTTTATTATGTTTTATTTGTATCATTTTATTATTTCCCTTCTACGTGACTTTACCGAAAGACGATGAATCTGCAGTACGCTTTAAATGAANTGTTATTTTTGTTTTATTATCATTTTATTATTCCCTTCTACGTGACTTTACCAAAGAACCAAGAAGATGAATCCCTGCAGTCCATGGTTGGTGGTGGTTAGCGATGGGGGGCTATTTTTTTCGCGTTTTATTTTCTCTCTCTCGAAATGGGCCATGCCAACCCCCCCACCACCCTCAATCTCCCCCCCNTTCCACCCCTCACAAATAAATAGAAAGGCAAATAAATAAGCAATATGTGGACCGCGATGGAATAAATAACAACAAGGAAGTTGAATTCATTAAATCATTTATGGCTCCCCCCCCCNACTCACACAAACCTACACACACAACAACAACCGCCATTCGCCACGAAGTGGCGGTGACGTCACCACGATGCTTGTGCCAGGCTATGTGCACATTGAGGCCACGTGAAGTCGAACGCCCGCTCAGGAGGTCACGGGCCAGACCCAGCAGGTGCCACGGGTCGACTGACTGAGATGACCGAGATGACTGGCTGATGCACCACCTGTGCCCCTACTGTGCCACTTGCGTGCTTTAGCCACCCGGCGCTCCGCTCGTTGTTGTGAGCGTCGCTCCTCCGCCCTCCGTTGTTGTTGGAGGGCGACTGCCTCCAACTGCCCAGAGCGTCCTTCACGAGCCTCCTCCACTGAGGCCGATCTTGGCACCGCTCCCCCCACACACACCTACACACACCTACACACACCGACACACCTACACACACTCGCACACTCTCACACACCCGCATACACCTTTGCACACTCTTACACACCCGCACACACCGCACACACCTACACACANNTACACACACTCGCACACACCTACACACATACACACACACTCACACACACCTACACACACTCACACCTACACACACTCATACACCTACACACCTACACACACTCGCACACTCTCACACACCCACACACCTACACACCCTCACACACACACACACCCACACACACCCACATACACACACACCCACACACCCACACACACTCACACACCTACACACACACCCACACACCTACACACACACTCACACACCTACACACACACACCCATCCACTCATCACAGACCCTACACCGCATCAATCTCGAAACGGATTTGCTGAGCGANCGCCGTCTTCTGGCGGAAGCCACCACTAGCACAACCACCACCACCCCACCACCACCACCCCACCACCACCACCACCACTCCCACCACCACCACCCCCACCACCACCACCACCCCACNACTCCCACCACCACACCACCACCACTCCCACCACCACNACTACCACCACCACCACCACACTACACCACCCACACCTCGACCACACCACCACTCCACCACCACCACCCACCACCACCACCACCCCACACTCCACCACCACCCCACACTGCCACCACACCACCTCCACAACCACCACCACCACTCCTTAACAACCACCACCACCTCCACAAACACCACCACCACTCCACCACAACCACCACCACCACCACTCCCACCACCACCACCACCACCACCCCACCACCCCACCACCACGCCTCCACAACCACCACCCCACCACCACCACTCCACCACTAGCACCACCCCACCGCCCCACCACCTCTCCCACCACTCCCACCACCCCACCACCACCTCCATCCACTCCACCCCCTCTTCTAAGACCGAACCATTCCGGGGGGTAGGAGGTGATGGCTTTTGAAATCTCTCAAATGCCCTCAAATTACAGGGAATTAAATCTCTGAAATGCGTGTGGTGTGCTACCCCCTTCGGCATTGTGGTGGGTGATGGTGGAGTTTTTTTTTGTGTTAATCCCGCGACCATTTTAAATTCGTCCCACACATCATTATATCGGGTTGCGTTTATTTTCTCAACGATGAGAATGTTTTAGTTTTTTTTTACAGATTCCTACCAAAATAGATTTTTTTTCCTCTCGCTTCAGAATTCCATGCCGTAGTGCGTGCCCCTCCCTCCCTCCAATCCCTCCCCTGCCTCCAATCCCTCCCTTCCATCCCTCCCTTCCATCCATCCCACCCACCCTCTCAACCCCCTCTCCCTTCCCTACCTTCCTCCCATCTCTCCCTCCCTCCCATCCCTCACATCCCGCCCCCCATCCCTCCCCTCCTCCCCGCCCTCCCCTCCCTCCCCCATTCCTCCTCCCCCCTCCCCCCATCCTCCCTCCCTCCCGCCCTCCCCTCCCTCCCCGCCTCCCCTCCCTCCCCCCATTCCTCCCCCCCATCTCTCCTCTCCTCCCTCCCCCACCCCCACCCTCCCCCCCATCCCCCACCCCCACCCCCTCCCCCCATCCCCCACCCCCCATCCCTCCTCCCCCCATCCCCCCCCCNTCCCCCCACCCCCCACCCCNTCCCCCACCCCCACCCCCTCCCCCNATCCCCACCCCCCATCCCTCCTCCCCCCATCCCCCCACCCCCCACCCCTCCCCCCCACCCCTCCCCCCACCCCTCCCCCCACCCCACCCTCCTCTCCCCCCTCTCTCCCTCCCCACCCCCNACCCTCCTCTCCCCCTCCTCCTCCGCCCCCCNATTCACCGCGGCCACGTGGTCTGTGCCCAGCGCTCCCAGGGGCTCCATGCGAGTCTTTGTGCTGCAGCTGCAGCAGCGTCTGTGAGTGGCCGCGCTGCGTCAAGGACGGGATCTCTTGTGGTTAGTGCCGTGTCTCTCTCTGTGTCTCTGTGTGTGTGTCTCTCTCTGTGTCTCTGTGTGTGTGTCTCTCTGTGTCTCTGTGTGTGTGGTGTGTGAGTGTCTCTGTGTGTGTCTCTGTGTGTCTCTCTGTGTGTGTGTCTCTGTGTGTGAGTGTCTCTGTGAGTGGCCGCGCTGCGTCAAGGACGGGATCTCTTGTGGTTAGTGCCGTGTCTCTCTCTGTGTCTCTGTGTGTGTGTGNCTCTCTCTGTGTCTCTTGTGTGTGTGTCTCTCTGTGTGTGTGTCTCTCTGTGTGTGTGTCTCTCTGTGTGAGTGTCTCTGTGAGTGGCCGCGCTGCGTCAAGGACGGGATCTCTTGTGGTTAGTGCCGTGTCTCTCTCTGTGTCTCTGTGTGTGTGTGTCTCTTTGTGTGTGTGTCTCTGTGTGTGAGTGAGTGTCTCTGTGTGTGAGTCTCTGTGTGTCTCTCTGTGTGTGTGTCTCTGTGTGTGAGTGAGTGTCTCTGTGTGTGAGTCTCTGTGTGTCTCTCTGTGTGTGTGTCTCTGTGTGTGAGTGTCTCTGTGAGTGGCCGCGCTGCGTCAAGGACGGGATCTCTTGTGGTTAGTGCCGTGTCTCTCTCTGTGTCTCTGTGTCTCTCTCTGTGTCTCTGTGTGTGTGTGTCGTGAGTGAGTGTCTCTGTGTGTGAGTCTCTGTGTGTCTCTCTGTGTGTGTGTCTCTGTGTGTGAGTGTCTCTGTGAGTGGCCGCGCTGCGTCAAGGACGGGATCTCTTGTGGTTAGTGCCGTGTCTCTCTCGTGTCTCTGTGTGTGTGTGTCTCTTTGTGTGTGTGTCTCTGTGTGTGAGTGAGTGTCTCTGTGTGTGAGTCTCTGTGTGTCTCTCTGTGTGTGTGTCTCTGTGTGTGAGTGAGTGTCTCTGTGTGTGAGTCTCTGTGTGTCTCTCTGTGTGTGTGTCTCTGTGTATGAGTGTCTCTGTGAGTGGCCGCGCTGCGTCAAGGACGGGATCTCTTGTGGTTAGTGCCGTGTCTCTCTCTGTGTCTCTGTGTGTGTGTCTCTCTCTGTGTCTCTGTGTGTGTGTGTCTCTCTGTGTGTGTGNCTCTGTGTGTGTGTCTCTGTGAGTGGCCGCGCTGCGTCAAGGACGGGATATGTTGTGGGTTAGTGCCTCGTCTCTGTGTGTGTCTCTCTGTGTGTTGTGTGTCTCTCTCTCTGTCTGTGTGTGTCTCTCTCTGTGTGTCTCTCTGTGTGTCTCTCTGTGTGTCTCTGTGNGTGTGTGTGTCTCTGTGTGTGTGTGTNCGCGGTATCTCTGTGTNTCTCTCTGTGTGTGTGTCTCTCTCTGTGTGTCTCTGTGTGTGAGTGTCTCTGTGAGTGGCCGTGTCAAGGACGAGATTTGTTGTTGGTTAGTGTCGTCTATCTACGTGTGTGTGTCTGTGTGTGTGAGTGTCTCTGTGTGTGAGTGTCTCTGTGTGTGAGTGTCTCTGTGTGTGTCTCTGTGTGTGTGGGTGTCTCTGTGTAAGAGTGTCTCTGTGAGTGAGTGTCTCTGTGAGTGAGTGTCTCTGTGTGTGAGTGTCTCTGTGTGTGAGTGTCTCTGTGTGTGTGTGTCTCTGTGTAAGAGTGTCTCTGTGAGTGACTCTGTGAGTGAGTGTCTCTGTGTGTGAGTGTCTCTGTGTGTGAGTGTCTCTGTGTGTGTGGGTGTCTCTGTGTAAGAGTGTCTCTGTGAGTGAGTGTCTCTGTGAGTGACTCTGTGAGTGAGTGTCTCTGTGTGTGAGTGTCTCTGTGTGTGAGTGTCTCTGTGTGTGTGGGTGTCTCTGTGTAAGAGTGTCTCTGTGAGTGAGTGTCTCTGTGAGTGACTCTGTGAGTGAGTGTCTCTGTGAGTGTCTCTGTGTCTGTGGTGAGTGTCTCTGTGTGTGAGTGTCTCTGTGTGTGAGTGTCTCTGTGAGTGAGTGTCTCTGTGAGTGTCTCTGTGAGTGAGTGTCTCTGTGTGTGGTGTGTGAGTGAGTGTCTCTGTGAGTGTCTCTGTGAGTGGCCGCGCTGCGTCAAGTGGATCTGTGTGTGCCTGTCTCTCTGTGTGTGTGTCTGTGTGTGTGTCTCTGTGTGTGTGTCTCTGTGTGTGTCTGTGTGTGTGTGTGTCTCTGTGTGTGTCTCTGTACGTGTGTGTCTGTGTGNCTCTGTGTGTCGGGATCTATGTTGTGGTGTGTCTGTGNGTGTCTCTGTGTGTGTGTGTGTCTGTGTGTGTCTCTGTGTGTGTGTGTCTCTGTGTGTCTGTGTGTGTCTCTGTGTGTGTGTGTCTGTGTGTGTGTGCGTCTCTGTGTGTGGCGGTGTCTCTGTGTGTGAGTGTGTGTCTCTGTGTGTCTGTGTGTGTCTCTGTGTGTGTGTTGTCTCTGTGTGTGTGTGTCTCTGTGTGTGTGTGCGTGTCTCTGTGTGTGTGCGTGTCTCTGTGTGTGAGTGTCTCTGTGTGTGTGTCTGTCTGTGTGTGTATGTCTGNGTGTGNCTGTGTGTCCTGTGNCTGTGTGNGTGNCTACTATCTCTGTGTGNGTCTCAGTGTGTCTGTGTGTATGTGTGTGTGTCACTGTGTGTCTCTGTGTGTGTNTCTCTCTACGTGTGTGTGAGTGTCTCTGTTTGTCTCTGTGTGTGTGTGTCTCTGTGTGTGTGCGTGTCTCTGTGTGTGTGTNTGTCTCTGTGTGTGTGTCTCTGTGTGTCTATCNGTGTGNCTGTGTACCCCTCTCTGNGTGTTTCTCTGTGTGTCTATCTCTCTACGTCTGTGTGTGTGTGTGTGNGTGTGTCTCTGTGTGTGTTTAAGCGTGTCTCTGTGTGTGTCTGTGTGTGTGTGTCTCTGTGTGTGTGCGGTGTCTCTGTGTGTGTGCGGTGTCTCTGTGTGTGCGTGTCTCTGTGTGTNCGGTGTCTCTGTGTGTGCGGTGTCTCTGTGTGTGCGGTGTCTCTGTGTGTGTGTCTCTCTCTGTGTGTGTGTGTCTCTGTGTGTGCGGTGTCTCTGTGTGTGTGTCTCTCTTTGTGTGTGCGGTGTCTCTGTGTGTGCGGTGTCTCTCTACGTGTGTGTGAGTGTCTCTGTGTATGTCTCTCTTTGTGTGTGTGTCTCTGTGTGTGCGGTGTCTCTCTCCGTGCTTTCTTGAGAAGAGATTCACAATCAGAACAAACCATCGTCATCATTATTACCACCATCACCACCACCATCATCATCATTACCACCACCGTAACCATCATCACCACCATCTCCATAACCATCACCACCACCATCACCACCAGCTCACCACCATCACCACCACCATCTCTATCACCACCATCATCACCACCATCTCCATAACCATCACCACCACCATCACTAACACCAGCATCACCACCATCACCACCATCATCACCACCACCATCATCACCATCACCACCACCACCATAACCATCACCAGCATCATCACCAACACCACCATCATCACCATCACCACCATCATCACCCACACCACCATCACCACCATCACCACCACCATCATCATCACCACCATCACCCCATCATCCACCATCACCACCACCACCATCATCACCACCACCAATCATCACCATCATCACATCATCACCATCATCAGCCACCTCATCACTAACACCACCCATCATCACCATCACCACCATCATCATCACCATCACCACCACCATCATTTCCACCATCATCACCACCATCACCACCATCATCACCACCACCACCATCATCACCACCATCTCCACCATCCCCGTGCCGCGGCTTCCTCTGTTGTATCGTGAACGCCTCCGTGATTATAAGAATCTTCTCTCCATTNCTTCTGCAACCTCGGCATCAAAACNCAACAGCACCAAAGACAAAGATCCCCCGTGNACCTGTAACAGCTGTTGGGGCAAGTGCTGTAGCTTCACNCACAGCATAAAGATCACCCCGTGNAGCCTGTAACAGACTTCATGCTGTTAGCAGCACNCACAAAGACAAAGATCCCCGTGTAGCCTGTAACAGNTGTTGGGCAAGTGCTGTNAGCTTACACCAAGCAATACCCCCGTGACCAACAGCTTGGGGTTCAAGTCTGAGCAGCACCAAAGACAAAGATCCCCCGTGTAGCCTGTAACTGTTGGGCATCTGTTAGCAGCACACAAGACAAAGATCCCCGTGTAGCCTTAACAGCTGTTGGGGCAAGTGCTGTTAGCTTCACCACAAGACAAATATCCCCCGTGTAGCCTGTAACAGACCACTGTTAGCAGCACCAGATAAAGATTCCCCGTATAGCCTGTAACAGCTGTTGGGGCAAGTGCTGTTAGCTAGCACACACAAGCAAAGNTCCCCCGTTNGCCTGTACAACTTGGGNCAAGTCTGAGCTGCTATCCCCATGTAGCCTGTAACAGACTTGGGGGTGGTTAGCTAGCACCACGCCCCGTAGCCTGTAACAGCTGTGNCAATGTTAGCTACACACAACACAAAGATCCCCCGTGAGCCTGTAACGACTTGGGGCAAGTGCTGTTAGCTAGCACACACAGACAAACACTCCGTTACGTAACAGACTTGGGGCAAGTGCTGTTAGCTTGCACACACAAGACAAACATCTCCCGTTAGCCTGTAACAGACTTGGGGCAAGTGCTGTTAGCTAGCTGTGCCTATGAGGCAGTAAGGCACACGAGGGGGTGGNTGNCCAGCACCACGCCCGGCCGCCTTTGTCTCCCAGTGGCGATGTTTGCTACACACCGCACTGGGAACTCACTTGAGGCTGAGTCACCTAGGGGAGGCCTAGGATAATCGTCACCGTGTTTGGCCAGTCCACCCCTCCCGATACGTTCCATTCATTGCTACCACATTCTGATAAGCTCCCTCCCCCATCTCCTCCCCTTAACTTGTATTTAAGAGCTTGCATCTTGAATCCCTGCCTCACTTGATGCAGCAAATCTGTCTGTGACGGTCCCACCTGATGACGGAGATGGTTGCCTCCGAAACGTCGTGATTTTATTGTTTTATATTTATTAATTTTAATTTCATTTTTTTACCTACGTGACTTTACCGAAAGAACTAATAGCATGAATCCTTGCGCACAAAGCTTCAAATCTAGAATGTTCGCTTTATTCGTTGACGCGTCTTGGGTTTTGAAGCTCGCTTGTGCTTTGCACTCTTTTAAGCCTCCTAACCCGCTTGTTGGCGTGCGTTCTCACTGTAACGGATCTAAAAAGAGCTTGATAGCTCATAGGATTCCTATAATTACAATATTCTGATTCTGAGTACCTGCTGCCGTGTTTCAACGTTAGCGTGGTGCTGGCCACTCTGCTTTGGTGTTCGGCACAAAAAGTCTGTGATGGCTACAGGATGGAGGGAGTGCGGGGTGTGCTGCGTTCGTGCTGTNCTGCGTTACATGCGTGTGCTGCGTTACATGCGTGTGCTGGTGGTGTACAGGGGTGGGTGCAGATGGCGCTGTTAGGGGGTTACAGCCGGTGGTGCATCAACATCTGCCAGTATTCTCAGTCGTGTCAGCCCATGGCACCCTCTGGGTCTGTCCCCGTGACCTCCTGTCATCAGCGAGCCTTCGGCACTTCACGTAGCCTCAAAGTGCACCTAGCCTGGCACAGGCGCCGTGGTGAGGTCACCGTCATTGAGTGGCGGCGAATGGCCGGGTATTGGTGGAACAGATGCAGATGTCTTGTGACCCCCCCACCACCCCTCCCAATTAATTGACCTCTAAAATGAGTTTTTCCCTTTGCCTATCCATCTTTACTTTAAATTAACCTTCAATTACATTTTTGTTTCTTACGTTTTGAGCATTAAATGGGGGGGGGGGGGGTCACAAGACGTCTTGACCCCAGCCCCGTTGTCGCTTGGATGTTTTTTGGCTGCTGCTATACTTTGACACACCACGGCGGTGATGATGATGATGATCGTAAGCCGACTTTGTTGAACGATCATTTGTGATGGGCATGTGGTCGCTTCTGAAAGAGAGCTACATGGGAGCTCAGTTTGGGGCGGGAGCAGCCTTACCTGGTTAGAATAATAAGTATAACCGTAAAAACAAAGTTTATCACTATAAATCCTTTATATGCGTGGCGGCTAGAGTCCTCTCGTCCTGTGGCTTGAGATGGCTGCCACCTATGGGTCAGATGATTGTCTGCCATTTTTAAGCAATTGGAAATTAAATATTTAATTTGTTTTCCCTAAACAGTGTAAAATTTTGGAAAAAAATTTTCACGAACATTAATTGTCTCGCACAACGAGTCTGTGTACAAAATGTCAGCTCGATTGGATCACGGGAAGTGGGTTAAAAAACTACCGAAAGATTTGCACGGTCGTAAGCAAGCAAGCACGCAAGCACGCAAGCAAGCAAGCGAACTTAATATAAAGGATTTAAAAATAAGTTTAGTGTCGGGCAGTTACCCCGCGCGTTTCTATGTGGGCAGTGTATACCTGATGATGATTGCTTGTGTTGCAATCGAAACGTTATGCTAGTATTTAATTTATTAATTTCGATTTAAAGCTTTCGTGACTGCAGGGATTCATCTTCTTGGTTCTTTCGGTAAAGACACGTAGAAGGGAAGTAATAAAATAATGAAAAGAAAACATAATAAAATAATTCTCACGACGTTTCGGCCACAACGCAAGCAGCCGTCTTCAGGTGGAAACAGGTCTGTCGGGGAGACAGAGTCGAGACAGCGTCTTCTCGACAGACCTGTTCTCCACCTGAGGACGGCTGCTTGCGTTTTGGCCGAAACGTCGTGAGAATTATTTTATTATGTTTTATTTTATTATTTTATTACTTCCCTTCTACGTTATTTTATCTATAGAACCGAAAGAACCAAAGAATATTTCCATGTCGTGTTTGTGGGGGGGGGGGGGGGGGGGTGCGGTTTTGTCGCGTGTGGGTTTAGTTACGGGGTGGATGCAGTCTTTGGGGTTTGTGCGGGCTTGCCTCCGTAATTTAGAGGCCATTCTCAGTGCCCTCTGTTGTTGTTGGGGCTCTTGGCTGTCGGTCGTGATGATGAGAGAGACACGCAAACTCCAAATATACAGCAGCAGGCGCAGGGTCGGGATCGAACCACAACCTCCTGTAGACCAGGCGAAGTTAACATCTCCTAGCCACTGTGATGAGAGAGAGACACGCAGACTCCAAATATCAGCAGCGTCGGGTGATCGAACCCACGACCTCCTGTATACCAGGCGAGGTAGTCAACATCTCCTAGCCACCACACAGTCCATATACAGCGCGGCAGGTCAGGGTCGGGATCGAACCCACGATCCTGTATACNAGGCGAGGTGTCAACATCTGAGCCAACGGCGAGTGTTGAATAGCTTTCGCACCGTTCGTAGCCATGTTGACGGAGNTGCAGTGAGTTATGGGCAGGTTGAGTCTATGGAGTGTTGAGTCTATGGGCAGTGTTGAGTCTATGGGCAGGTTGAGTCTATGGGCAGGGAGTCTAAAGTGTTGAGTCTATGGGCAGTGTTGAGTCATGGGCAGTGTTGAGTCTATGGCAGTGTGAGTCATGGGCGTGTTGAGTCTACAGTGTTGAGTCTATGGGCAGTGTTGAGTTATGGGCAGTGTTGAGTCTATGGGTAGTGTTGAGTCTATGGGCAGTGTTGAGTCTATGGCAGTGTTGAGTCTATGGGAAGTGTTGAGTCTATGGGTAGTGTTGAGTCTATGGGCAGTGTTGAGTCTATGGGCAGTGTTGAGTCTATGGGCAGTGTTGAGTCTATGGGCAGTGTTGAGTCTATGGGTAGTGTTGAGTCTATGGGTAGTGCTGAGTCTATGGGTAGTGCTGAGTCTATGGGCAGTGTTGAGTCTATGGGCAGTGTTGAGTCTATGGTAGTGTTGAGTCTATGGGTAGTGCTGAGTCTATGGNTAGTGCTGAGTCTATGGGCAGTGTTGAGTCTATGGGCAGTGTTGAGTCTATGGCAGTGTTGAGTCTAGGCAGTGTTGAGTCTATGGGTAGTGTTGAGTCTATGGGCAGTGTTGAGTCTATGGGCAGTGTTGAGTCTATGGCAGTGTTGAGTCTATGGGTAGTGCTGAGTCTATGGGTAGTGCTGAGTCTATGGGCAGTGTTGAGTCTATGGGCAGTGTTGAGTCTATGGCAGTGTTGAGTCTATGGGCAGTGTTGAGTCTATGGGCAGTGTTGAGTCTATGGTAGTGTTGAGTCTATGGGCAGTGTTGAGTCTATGGGCAGTGTTGAGTCTATGGGCAGTGTTGAGTCTATGGGCAGTGTTGAGTCTATGGGTAGTGTTGAGTCTATGGGCAGTGTTGAGTCTATGGGCAGTGTTGAGTCTATGGGAGTGTTGAGTCTATGGGTAGTGTTGAGTCTATGGGCAGTGTTGAGTCTATGGGCAGTGTTGAGTCTATGGNCAGTGTTGAGTCTATGGGCAGTGTTGAGTCTATGGTAGTGTTGAGTCTATGGTAGTGCTGAGTCTATGGGTAGTGCTGAGTCTATGGGCAGTGTTGAGTCTATGGGCAGTGTTGAGTCTATGGGTAGTGTTGAGTCTATGGGTAGTGCTGAGTCTATGGGTAGTGCTGAGTCTATGGGCAGTGTTGAGTCTATGGGCAGTGTTGAGTCTATGGCAGTGTTGAGTCTATGGGCAGTGTTGAGTCTATGGGCAGTGTTGAGTCTATGGGTAGTGTTGAGTCTATGGGCAGTGTTGAGTCTATGGGCAGTGTTGAGTCTATGGAAGTGTTGAGTCTATGGGTAGTGTTGAGTCTATGGGCAGTGTTGAGTCTATGGGTAGTGTTGAGTCTATGGTAGTGTTGAGTCTATGGGTAGTGTTGAGTCTATGGGCAGTGTTGAGTCTATGGGCAGTGTTGAGTCTATGGGAAGTGTTGAGTCTATGGGTAGTGTTGAGTCTATGGGCAGTGTTGAGTCTATGGGCAGTGTTGAGTCTATGGGCAGTGTTGAGTCTATGGGCAGTGTTGAGTCTATGGGTAGTGTTGAGTCTATGGTAGTGCTGAGTCTATGGGTAGTGCTGAGTCTATGGGCAGTGTTGAGTCTATGGCAGTGTTGAGTCTATGGTAGTGTTGAGTCTATGGGTAGTGCTGAGTCTGGTAGTGCTGAGTCTATGGGCAGTGTTGATCTATGGGCAGTGTTGAGTCTATGGGCAGTGTTGAGTCTATGGGCAGTGTTGAGTCTATGGGCAGTGTTGAGTCTATGGGTAGTGTTGAGTCTATGGGCAGTGTTGAGTCTATGGCAGTGTTGAGTCTATGGGAAGTGTTGAGTCTATGGGTAGTGTTGAGTCTATGGGCAGTGTTGAGTCTATGGGCAGTGTGAGTCTATGGGTAGTGTTGAGTCTATGGGTAGTGTTGAGTCTATGGGTAGTGCTGAGTCTATGGGTAGTGCTGAGTCTATGGGCAGTGTTGAGTCTATGGGCAGTGTTGAGTCTATGGGTAGTGTTGAGTCTATGGGTAGTGCTGAGTCTATGGGTAGTGCTGAGTCTATGGGCAGTGTTGAGTCTATGGCAGTGTTGAGTCTATGGCAGTGTTGAGTCTATGGGAGTGTTGAGTCTATGGGTAGTGTTGAGTCTATGGGCAGTGTTGAGTCTATGGGCAGTGTTGAGTCTATGGGAAGTGTTGAGTCTATGGTAGTGTTGAGTCTATGGCAGTGTTGAGTCTATGGGCAGTGTTGAGTCTATGGGTAGTGTTGAGTCTATGGGTAGTGTTGAGTCTATGGGCAGTGTTGAGTCTATGGGCAGTGTTGAGTCTATGGGCAGTGTTGAGTCTATGGGCAGTGTTGAGTCTATGGGCAGTGTTGAGTCTATGGGCAGTGTGAGTCTATGGGCAGTGTTGAGTCTATGGGCAGTGTTGAGTCTATGGGTAGTGTTGAGTCTATGGGTAGTGTTGAGTCTATGGGCAGTGTTGAGTCTATGGGCAGTGTTGAGTCTATGGGCAGTGTTGAGTCTATGGGCAGTGTTGAGTCTATGGGCAGTGTTGAGTCTATGGCAGTGTTGAGTCTATGGCAGTGTTGAGTCTATGGGCAGTGTTGAGTCTATGGGCAGTGTTGAGTCTATGGGCAGTGTTGAGTCTATGGGCAGTGTTGAGTCTATGGGCAGTGTTGAGTCTATGGGCAGTGTTGAGTTTATGGGCAGTATTGGTTCTTTCGGTAAAGTTACGTATAAAGAAAATATTGAGTCTATGGGCAGTGTTGAGTCTATGGGTAGTGTTGAGTCTATGGGCAGTGTTGAGTCTATGGTAGTGTTGAGTCTATGGGCAGTGTTGAGTCTATGGGCAGTGTTGAGTCTATGGGCAGTGTTGAGTCTATGGGCAGTGTTGAGTCTATGGGCAGTGTTGAGTCTATGGGCAGTGTTGAGTCTATGGGCAGTGTTGAGTCTATGGGTAGTGTTGAGTCTATGGGCAGTGTTAGTCTATAGGCAGTGTTAGGCTATATGCTGCGTTAGTCTATAAGTGTTAACAAAAATCTAAGTACAGCTTGATTTCGGTGTTGTTATGTACGGTACATTATACACTACAAACTTTAACAATGAAAAACTCCGCGTCTTTTTTACATCGACCCCACGAACTTCTGTACGGTAGGAGGGGTATTTTAGTGGTATTTGGCGTGGTGTTGGTGATTTGTTAACCATGCACACTCCATCTGTTTTGTAACTGGTGTAACGTTCTTAGCCGTGCCCCGGCCACCTGTAAAAAAAGCTTTATAGCTGACATCTCCTATCAATGCAATATTCTGATTCACAGTAAATTCAAAGTTTTTAGAGTAGGACATTCATTTTCGATTTAAAGCTTTCGTGACTGCAGGGATTCATCTCTTTGGTAAAGTCACGTAGAAGGGAAATAATAAAATTATAAAAATAAAACATAATAAAATACAATTGTATTTAGGATATTCATTTTTCCAGTCTATTTGTATGTTTAGCCAACTTTACAATTAAAACACAGAAACACACACGCCACGTATAACTGCACCTTAAAAAACGTAGAGTCACGCAAAGAATGCGCAAAATAAATAAGCTATCCTAAATCAGGATGATGTAGTGATTATCCATAATAGAGGTTTTTTTTGGCTAAGTTAACGTCAATATAAATGCATTAATGACACATTGATATTTACGCGATCATAAACGTGTGACAACACATTTATATTTCAGCGATCTTACAACCCCAAAAAAAAAAACTTTTCTCGATAATAGCGGTCGCGAAAGCTACTGCGTGTTTAACTTAGTCATTTATTCTAGATTTGAAGCTTTCGTGACTGCAAGGATTCATATTCTTAGGTTTTTTCGGTAAAGTCACGTAGGTAAAAAATTTAAATTAATAAAAGTAAAATAAAAATAAAATAAAATCACGACGTTTCGGAGGCAAACAATCCGCTTCAGGTGGAACCGTCACAGCACGATAGCTGTATCAATGAGAGAAATTCCAAGAAAACGTCCTTGTATATATACTGGTTGAGGTGGGAGGAGCCATAGACCCTGGATATCATTTTTGTAGTTCGGTGAGCTGAAGCACGCGGAAAAAAAAAATATGTTCTAAACCATATCATCATCATCATCATCACCACCATCATCATCACCTTATTCTAGATTTGAAGCTTTCGTGACTGCAAGGATTCATATTCTTAGGTTTTTTCGGTAAAGTCACGTAGTCTCAAGCCGCACCTTACCATAATAATAATAAATTAACCCTTAAAAACAAAGTTTTTAAATCCTTTATATGCGTGGCGGCTAGAGTCCTCTCGTCCTCTGGCTTGAGATGGCTGCCACCTATGGGTCAGATGATTGTCTGCAGCATTAACCAATTGGTAATTAAATATTTAAAAAAATTTCCCTAACAAGTGTAAAATTTTGGAAATTTTTTTTCACTAAAATGCATTGTCACGCACAACGAGTCTGTGTGCAAAATGTCAGCTCGATTGGATCACGGGAAGTGGGTTAAAAAACGACCGAAAGATTTGCACGGTCCTTAGCAACCAAGCAAGTGAACTTAATATAAAGGATTTAAAAAGTGTGCCGTTCCTGGCCCCCCCCCCCCCCCTCAACCATTATATATACGGAGTGGTATCTCTTGTAATCTCTTATTTACTTGATACAGCTGTCGGGCTGTGACGGTTCCACCTGAAGACGGAAGCTTGTGTTGCCTCCGAAACGTCGTGATTTTTATTTTTTATTTTTATTAATTATAATTTTTTACCAACGTGACTTTACCGAAAAAACCTAAGAATATTAGTCATTGTAATCTGCCGTTTGTTTGAAAATCCGCCCATGACAGTCCATGATCTCCCGGGCGCGGGAACGAAACAAAGATCCCGGTTCTGGAACGTTGCCGGCTGTCCCTCGCTCTCCGCTAGAGGGAGACGCGGATTGACACTGCGTCCGGCGCTTTGCCAAACCAAGAGTTCGGTTCCCCCAGATTTTATCCAGAGCGATGGAAGGGTGGAGGAACGGCGGGTCTCCCCGTAACCTTTCTTACCGTGCAGCCTTGACCCCCCCCCTTTGATTCTCAATCGTTACAAAAAAATTACGTACAATCTTAACAAATACACATTAACACGTACTCTTAGTTCTTTCGGTAAAGTCACGTAGGTAAAACGGAAATTAAAATAAAAAAAAGAATTTTTTTAAAATTAATTTTAATTTAATTTTTACCTACGTGACTTTACCAAAAGAACTAAGAGTATGAATCCTTGCAGTCACGAAAGCTTCAAATCTAGAATTGTATTTCGGTATTTTCAAATCAACGTTTTTGGTTAGACGCTATTTATAAATGTGTCGTAACCCTCCACCACCCGCACGGCCAATCAGTAAAAAAGTGTCACGTTGACAAAAGACAAAATGTCACTGCTTTAGCCACCGGTGTGCATTCTCATTGCCCGATGATGCTGGATGCAATTCATAAACCCTTATGTAAATGTTGTGGTACGTTCAACACTGGTAATGTATGCACTGTCCTTGAAGTTATTGTGTTGTGGTTATTGCAAACATGATGCCTTGTATAAAGGTGTCAGTTTTGTACCAGTTGAAAGGGTAAAAACCTATTACTATATTTTGCCACTGGTAAAGGAGATGTCTCATAGTGTAAATGCTTACCCCGAGCTCTCAATACTCTGACAGTGCGCTGTCTTTGAGTTGTGCGCCTTTTGGCGTCATCTGGTCCAACACCAATGGAGACTAGGCTCTAAGAAAAGCTGTCTCGGGTGTGGACCAATCAACTTCAAGGACAGTGCATATCATTATCATCATCAGAGTTGTTTCTTTTTGTTTGCATGTTGACTGCTTGTGTTGTGGTTATTGCAAACAAGATGCCTTGTATAAAGGTGTCAGTTTTGTACCAGTTGAAAGGGTAAAAACCTACTACTGGCCGCGTTCTGTTTACATGACGCAACCTTTACCATCTTCTTGGTTCTTTCGGTAAAGTCACTTAGAATGGAAATAATATTATTTTATTATTTCCCTTCTACGTGACTTTACCGAAAGAACCAAGAAGATGAATCCCTGCAGTCACGAAAGCTTTACATCGAAATTTTACCTTTACCAATTGGCTGTGCCGGGTGGTGGCGGGTTGAACGGCACAACATTCATATTACCGCGATCTTAACCCTCTTATGGCACTTAAGTTGTAGCTTATGTTGGCCGTGCTTGATTTGTGTTCTTGTTGATTTACCCTTCCTAAAAACAATCTGTCCACCTCCCAGGGTGGTACGAGATGTACCCCGCCAGGTTCAGGAGAAGAAAGCGCCGCTGGGTTTAGAGGAGAGTGGCTGCGATTGAAAGAAACACGCAAAAAAAATCTCCCATAATGCAAAGCAACACATTTTTTTATTGGGGCTTCGCTCACGCTGTTGCTCTCCCACGTGTGCTTTCGGGGTGTTGTGTACGTGCTCGCGTGTTCGGAGCAATGTCCGACGTTTCGTGCCACGCGCCAGAGGTCGCAACCGGGTACCCGATACCCTTACCTGGCTGGGTACGGGTACGGGTACCCGTTTGCGACCCTGGTGCGGCCGGGTACGGGTAGGCCGTGATTCACTGGTGAGTCACCGTTTGTCACTCATTTCCCAATGTCTTGTTTCTTCTCACAATTCAAGTTCCTAGATTCAACACACCCGCGCCTGCAACATGGCTTCATCTCAGAGGTCGCAATCAGGTACCCGATACCCGTACCCTACCCGTACCCGGCCGGGTACGGGTAGGGTATGGGTACGGCTGGGTACGGGTACGGGTATCCGTTTGCGACCCCGGTGCAGCCGGGTACGGGTAGGCCGTGAGTCACTGGTGAGTCACCGTTTGTCACTCATTTACCAACGTCTTGTCTCTTCTCGCAATTCAAGTTCCTAGAATCAACCCACCCGCGCCTGCAACATGGCTTCATCCCAGAGGTCGCAATCGGGTACCCGATACCCGTACCCGGCCGGGTACGGGTAGGGTACGGGTACGGCCGGGTACGGGTACCCGTTTGCGACCCTGGTGCGGCCGGGTACGGGTACGGGTAAGAAATCAAAACACGTTTGCGACTTCTGCCACGCGCCCGGTGCTGCTGCTGCTGCATCTAGATTTGATGGGCTGTCTCGCAGGGTGGGTGGTGGAGGAAGGTGGTTGGTTGGTTGGGGGGGTTAATAGTTTTAGAAAGGAGAAATACAAAATAATTGGCAATGTAACTAGCACCACGATCTAGCCCCCAAACAAAAACCAATTGTGAAATCGCGCCGGACGAAACTTTTAATTGTGAATCGCATTTTTGTTCGTTTTGAACGCCACCACACCCCCCACCACCCTCCTGAAGTGTTCGCCCTTCTCCCGTCGTTCCGAGACCTCTGCAAGTTTGTGCGGTGGTGTGGGTGGGTGGGTGGGGTGGTGTGGGGTGGTGTGGGGTGGTGTGTGGGGTGGTGTGGGGTGGTGTGGGGTGGGGTGGGGTGGGGTGGGGTGGGGTGGGTTGTGTGGGGTGGTGTGGGGTGGGGTGGGGTGGTATGGGGTGGGGTGGTGTAGGGTGGTGTGGTGTGGTGTGGGGTGGGGTGGGGTGGGGTGGTGTGGGGTGGGGTGGTGTAGGGTGGTGTGGGTGGTGTGGGGTGGGGTGGGGTGGTGTGGTGTGGGGTGGTGTGGGGTGGTGTGGGGTGGGTGGTGTGGGGTGGGGTGGGGTGGTGTGGGTGGTGTGGGGTGCTGTGGTGTGGGTTGGGGTGGGTGGTGTGAGGTGGGGTGGTGTGGTGGGGGGTGGTGTGGGGTGGTGTGGGGTGGTGTGGTGGGGTGGGGTGGGATGGTGTGGTATGGGTGGGGTGGTATGGGGTGGGGTGGTATGGGGTGGGGTGGGGTGGTGTGGGTGGTGTGGGGTGGGGTGGTGTGGTGGGTGGGGTGGTGTGGTGTGGTGGTGGGGTGGGGTGGTGTGATGTGGGGTGGTGTGGGTGGTGTGGGGTGGGGTGGTGTGCGGTGGTGTGGGGTGGGGTGGTGTGGGTGGTGTGGGGTGGGGTGGGGTGGTGTGATGTGGGGTGGTGTGGGGTGGTGTGGGGTGGGGTGGTGTAGGGTGGTGTGGTGTGGTGTGGGGTGGGGTGGTGTGGGGTGGTGTGGGGTGCTGTGGTGTGGGTTGGGGTGGGGTGGTGTGGGGTGGGTGGTGTAGGGTGGTGTGGTGTGGTGTGGGGTGGGGTGGGTGGGGTGGTGTGGGTGGTGTGGGGTGGGGTGGTGTGGGGTGGTGTGGGTGGTGTAGGGTGGTGTGGGGTGGTGTAGGGTTGTGTGGGGTGGTGTGGGGTGGGGTGGTGTGGGGTGGGGTGGGGTGGTGTGATGTGGGGTGGTGTGGGGTGGTGTGGGGTGGGGTGGTGTAGGGTGGTGTGGTGTGGTGTGGGGTGGTGTAGGGTGGTGTGGGGTGCTGTGGTGTGGGTTGGGTGGGGTGGTGTGAGGTGGGTTGTGTGGTGGGGTGGGATGGTGTGGTATGGGTGGGGTGGTATGGGTGGGGTGGTTTGGGGTGGTATGGGGTGGGGTGTGTGGTGTGGGTTGGGGTGGGGTGGTGTGAGGTGGGGTGGTGTGGTGGGGGTGGTGTGGGGTGGTGTGGGTGATGTGATGTGGTGTGGGTGGTGTGGGGTGGTGTGGGGTGGGGTGATGTGGTGTGGGGTGGTTTGGGGTGGAGGTGCGACTGCCACACACACATACACCCGACAGACATACGGGCAGGCAGGCAGGCAGTCCCACACACACGTGCAATGAACAGATAAAAGACGAGCATGGGTCACTGACGCACGCACAGTTGCAGAGATACCCCTCTGTGTGTGTAGCAATCATAAATAGACGGTCGATACATGGGGAGCAGATCGGCAGGCGCGCACAGATGGGCAAAAACACATCGGCATGACACAGACACAGATGCCCCCAGTATAGCCTCGGCAGACTGTCGGGGCAAGTGTGGTTAGCGAGCACCGCAGGCTCTGGGTCGCCGGATACGCGGAGCGGTGCGCTAACCGCTGCACCACCGCTCCCCCCCCCCGCCCCACGAACAGGACAGATCGACCGGGATGGATCGTTGTGATGAGTTGGATTGTGCTGTAGGTGGCAAGTGTGTGTTGCCGGTGCTACGAACCCCCAACGACTCGAGTTTGATTCCCGCTCACTGCGTTGACACCGCGTGTGTGTGTGTGCACGTGTGTGCGTGTGTGCACGTGTGTGTGTGTGCATATGCGTGTGTGTGTGTGTGTGTGTGTGTGTGTGTGAGCATGTGTGTGTGTGAGTGTGTGTGTGCACGTGTGTGTGTGCACGTGTGTGTGTGTGCGCACGTGTGTGTGCACGTGTGTGTGTGCGCACGTGTGTGTGTGCGCAAGTGTGTGCGTGTGCGCACTTGTGTGTGTGTGTGAGCACGTGTGTGTGTGTGTGCACGTGTGTGTGTGTGTGTNCACGGTGGTGTGTGTGCACGTGTGTGTGCGTGTGTGTGTGTGAGTGTGCACGTGTGTGTGCGCACGTGTGTGTGTGCACGTGTGTGTGTGTGATCGTGTAGCGGTTAGCACGCTGCGCTATGAACCCGGCGACACGGCCGGCACCGGTGACGATTATCTGAACCGGTCCCGGGCCTCCCCTAGGTCGACTCAGCCTCAAATGAGTAGTTGGTGCGGTGTGCAGTAAACATCGCCCCTGGGGAGACAAAGGCGGTCGGGCGTGGTGCTGGCCACCCACCCCCTCGTGTGCCGTTCCGGCCTTCATAGGTGTTACTCGCTAACAGCACTTGCCCCTACAGTCTGTTAAGGCTACACGGGGGGGGGGGGCAGAGGTTGCAAACGGGTCTTGATTCCTTACCCGTACCCGTACCCGGCCGCACCTGGGTCGCAAACGGTACCCGTACCCGTACCCGGCTGGGTACGGGTAGGGTACAGGTATCGGGTACCCGGGTACCGATTGCGACCTCTGGGATGAAGCCATGTTGCAGGCGCGGGTGGGTTGATTCTAGGAACTTGAATTGTGAGAAGAGACAAGACATTGGGAAATGAGTGACAAACGGTGACTCACCAGTGACTCACGGCCTACCCGTACCCGGCCGCACCGGGGTCGCAAACGGCTACCCGTACCCAGCCGGGTACGGGAAGCCGGGTATCGGGTAGGGTACGGGTTTCGGGTACCCGGTTGCGAGCTCTGGGGTGGGGTGCGCGGAGGGGATCTTTGTCATTGTCTCTGCCGTTCGGTGCTTTCTCTTCGTTAGGACCACGTTGCTTGCCGATTGAAGCTGAGTTTGCGTTATTTCTGATCTCCGAGGGGGCGGCCGTATTTCGTTTGCGCGGATTTTCGCCCCGCGTCTCCCGCCGCGTAATATATGTTATTTTTCGCTTGCGATTGGAGGAGCGTCAGCATTTTTTCCCCTCCTTCGAAGAGGAGGAGGGGGTGGCGGTGGTGGTGGTGGTAGTAGTGGTGGGGGTGGTGGTGGCAGTGGTGGGGATGGTGGCGATGAAGGTGGCGGCAGTGGTGGTGGTAGTAGTGTTGGTAATAGTGGTGGTGGTAATAGTGGTGGGGTGGTAATAGTGTGGGGTGGTGTGGTGGTGGTAGTTATAGTGGTGGGGGTGGTGGCGACGGTGGTGGTGGTGGTAATAGTGGTGGTGGTAATAGTGGTGGTGGTAATAGTGGTGGGGGTGGTAATAGTGGTGGTGGTGGTGGTAATAGTGGTGGTGGTAATAGTCGTGGTGGTGGTGGTGGTGTGGTAATAGTGGTGGCGTGGTGGTAATAGTGGTGGGGTGGTAATAGTGGGGNTGGTGGTGGTGGCGGTGGTAATAGTGGTGGGGTGGTAATAGTGGTGGTAATAGTGGTAGCGATAGTGGTGGAGTGGTGGCGGTGGGGNTGGGGGTGGCGGTGCTGTCCCCCCCCCCCCCCTCCACCGAGCGCGATGAGCGATCGCCGGCGTGACGATAAATCGATTTTAAATCTCTGGAAGTCGCGACATTGAGCGTCTCGCGCGCGCGGAGATGATGAACGTTGCGGTGTCTGCAGGTCGCCCCCGCTCGCTGCCCGTGCTTTTTATCGCTTGCCAGAATAACAGCTTTCAACGAGAGGACCTTTGAATTGCACGTGTCGGTGACGGGCTTGCGGGTAACAACGCGGTTCACAACCACACCGCCACCTCCGCTGCCACGACCGCTGGTGCCACTACCAACACCACCAACACCAACACCACCACTACTACCACCACCACTACCGCGACCAACACCAGCACTACTACCGCCACCACTACCGCCACCATCGCCACCACCACCACTGCTACCACCACCGTCGCCATCGCCACCACCCACCACTATTACCACCAACACCACCACCACCACTACTACTACCACACCACTGCCACCACCTTCATCGCCACCACCGCCACCACTGCTGCCTCCGCCACCACCCCACTACCACTACCACCACCGTCGCCATCGCCACCACCGTCACCACCACCCCCCCCACCACTATTACCACCGCCACCACCGCAGCTGCACCAACACGACCACTACTACCGCCACCACTACCGCCACCATCGCCACTGCCTCCACCTTCATCGCTACCACCACTGCCGCCTCCGCCGCCACCCCTACCACTATTACCACCACCACCACCGCCACCACTATTACCACCGCCACCACTATTACCTCCACCACCGCCACCGCCACCGCCACCACCACCTCCACCGCCACCACCACCTCCACCGCCACCACCACCTCCACCGCCACCACCACAGCAGCAGCAGCGATGACGAGGGCGCCGCGGCGCAGCGCCGCCGGAGACCCAGTTTGGGATTTCATCTTTTTCTATTTTAGTTTTTCTGTCACCGCGCGGTTTCTGAGCACAGCGGGGCTCCCAAACACCCCCCACACACACCCCCCACCCCCCCCCCTGACACAAAGGCCGTGAACGCCAAGCGGCCAGCCGCAAACAGCACCCGTCGAGCGGCAGCCCCCGCCCCGCCCCCGTGTTTGCGTCGTAAATTCGCCGTGCGAATTTCCACGTGCGTGCGTGCGCATGCACGCGCCGTATAATCGTAGGCCGGGGTTGTTAGAGCGTCGTTAACTCCTTAACGACGCTCCTGGTTTTTAGCGAGGTAATTGGATGCTCGTTGCGGGGGGGGGGGGNCAGAGATGATGGAGGTGAGTGGAACACAAAGTGATCTCCCTCTGTGTGGCCCTGATCCCTCGGTTTGTTGTGGGCCCCCCCTCCCCACGGTGGCAGGGGGAGAATGTCACCTGCCTCGCCTGGTGCGCAGGAGGTCCGTGGGTTTGATCACGGACCCTGGCGATGCCTGCCCCGTTGTACATTTGGAATCCGCGTGTCTTCTCTCTCTTTCCCCGTGGTGATCGTGGCGTTGATCGTGGCGTTGATCGTGGCGTTGATCGTGGCGTTGATCGTGGCGTTGATCGTGGCGTTGATCGTGGCGTTGATCGTCACCGGGTTCATACTCCGCAGTAGAGAACTTGGGTTTGATCCCAGACTCTGGCGATGCCTGCCCCGTTGCACATTTGGAATCCGCGTGTTTTCTCTCTCTCTCTCTCTTTGTCCGTGGTCATCGCAGCGTCGCATCGATCTCTCCTCCTCCTCCTGCAGTCTTGCCCCCATCCTCCGCCTCCACATTTAGAATCGACGCGCGTTCGGATTATTTGACCGCTGCTGTGAATTCCCGAGCGTGGCGATGACATCAGGCCCTATGATGAGCCGTTACGTGTGGCCAGGTTGCTGTTAAATCTGTTAAAGAGCCAGCATCTCGGTTGTGGGCTCTTGACCTGGTGGATAATAAAATGTTTTTTATTTCGATTTAAAGCTTTCGTGACTGCAGGGATTCATCTTCTTGGTTCTTTCGGTAAAGTCACGTAGAAGGGAAATAATAAAGTAATAAAAATTAAACATAATAAAAACAATTCTCACGACGTTTCGGCCACAACGCAAGCAGCCGTCCTCAGGTGAAGAACAGGTCTGTCGGGAAGACAGCGTCTGAATGGAACAGCTTTAATAGACGCTCCAAGCCTTGGAGTTGTTCCAGTCAGACGCTGTCTTTCCGACAGACCTGTTCTTCACCTGAGGACGGCTGCTTGCGTTGTGGCCGAAACGTCGTGAGAATAATTTTATTATGTTTTATTTTTATTATTTTATTATTTCCATTCTACGTGACTTTACCGAAAGAACCAAGAAGAAAAATGATTTTTAGTTTTAGGGTCACAGCATCGAGACATTCCTGCGAGGTTACGTGCGTACGTACCGTTGAACCTCCTGCGCACCGTACGTAGCCAACAAGACTAGACGACAAAAATAACTTCTAAAGAAATGAGTTGGTCAATCTAGATGATCATGATGATTTAAAAGATGATCATGATGATGATTGATGATCATGATGATGTGATGATTTAAAAGATGATCATGATGATGATTGATGATCATGATGATGTGATGATTTAAAAGATGATCATGATGATGATTTAAAAGATGATCATGATGATGATTGATGATCATGATTATGTGATGATTTAAAAGATGATCATGATGATGATTGATGATCATGATTATGTGATGATTTAAAAGATGATCATGATGATGATTGATGATCATGATTATGTGATGATTTAAAAGATGATCATGATGATGATTGATGATCATGATGATGTGATGATTTAAAAGATGATCATGATGATGATTGATGATCATGATGATGTGATGATTTAAAAGATGATCATGATGATGATTTAAAGATGATCATAATGATGATGATTTAAAAGATGATCATAATGATGATGATGATTTAAAAGATGATCATGATGATGATGATGATTTAAAAGATGATCATGATGATGATGATTGATGATCATGATGATGATGATTTAAAGATGATCATAATCATGATGATGATTTAAAAGATGATCATAATGATGATGATGATGATTTAAAAGATGATCATAATGATGATGGTGATTTAAAAGATGATCATGATGATGATGATGATTTAAAAGATGATCATGATGAGGATGATGATTTAAAAGATGATCATGATGATGATGATGATTTAAAAGTTCGTCATAGCTCCTCACTGGGCTTCCTAACATCGGAAGGGGGGGGGGGAAGAGCGCGTTCCAGACGGCCGCAGAACCAGCGCGGTCCGACAGCGCCGCCAGCGGAGATCCTCCGGCCGAGCGAGAAACCGTGTCGCTGTTGACGCTGCGAGATTGACCCCGGAGCGTGGCGGTGACGGTGGCGGTGGCGGTGGCGTGGCGGTGGCGGTGGCGGTGACGGTGGCGGTGGCGGTGGCGGTGACGGTGGCGGTGGCGGCGGTGACGGTGGCGGTGGCGGTGACGGTGACGGTGACGGTGGCGGTGACGGTGACGGTGACGGTGGCGGTGACGGTGACGGTGGCGGTGGCGGTGGCGGTGGCGGTGACGGTGGCGGTGGCGGTGGCGGTGGCGGTGACGGTGGCGGTGGCGGTGACGGTGACGGTGCGGTGACGTTTACGGGGCCCCCTGAGGTGTCGCGGTTCATCCGTGGCGTGCGCTTTGTGACGTCATATTTGAGGGGCGGGGGGTCTGACTTTTTGTGACGTCGTGTGACGAGGGGGGGGGGGNTCAGAAATCGTCCAAAATCGCGTGACGTCATTTATGGACGGCCATAATTATCTATGGGGAGGAGGGGGGAGAGGAGGACCCTTTTAGCCTGCATCAAGAAAACATTGGGCTTGACTCCTTCCCGTTCAAACAACCCAGTTACACGGCCACCACCACCGCCGCCGCTGCCGGCGACGGTTACCGTGAACAGTTCCTGGGCCCTTCCCCTAGGTCGGCTCGGCCTCAAATGAGTACCCAGCGGTGCAGTGTGTAGTAAACATCGCCACTAGGGGAGACAAAGGCGGCCGGGCGTGGTCAAATCGAAACCACAAGACAACTTAGATTAAGTCCATCAGTCTAACTCTGTACTAAAACAAACATGGCTAAACCAATACACTTTACGAAATCACCAAAATAAAGCCATGAAAGCAATGAAACAGTGATCATAGAACTGTGACGGAATTTTCACAATAAACGACATAAACAACATGTACCACCACCAAACTCTGCAGCCATAGCTGGCTGCATGAGTCACTCCACAACATATTCTTATATTCTTAGGTTTTTCGGTTAAGTCACGTAAGTAAAACATCAAAATAAAAATAAAATAAAAATAAAAATCACGACGTTTCGGAGGCAACACAAGTCTCCGTCATCAGGTGGGACCGTCACAGCCGAATTAGTTCCATCAAGTGAAGCAATGATTCAAGATGTAATCCCTTATAAGCAAGTTGAAGGGAGGTGGAGAGGGGGGGGGTTGGAGAGCTTATCAGACTGTGGTAGCCAATGAATGGAAACGTATCGGGAGGGAGGAGGAGCGGTGATCAAAGACTGCACGCAGTGCTCAACACAATGAATGGAAACGTATCGGGAGGGAGGAGGAGCCACAACAGTAGGAGCATCAATCGGAGTATTATAATTTTTCAATGCCCCAACAGCCTGTAGAACTCACGTACGTTGAAAACTTATTTCGCACCGTACGTAGCCAAGCGTGTTAATCGGAGGGGCGGAAATATTGATTTGGAGTTTGCGGTGTGTCTCTCTCTCTCTCTCTCGCTGATCGCAACAGGCCGTCAGCCGTCGCCAGGCAACAGGATCGCCCTTCAGTCCGAAGTGGACACGCGTGTGTCCACTTGCGCGCGCGTGTGCGCGTGAGTGGGGAGCGGTGGTGCAGCGGTTAGCGCGCTGCGCTATGAACCTGGCGACCCCGGTTCGATTCCGGGAACTCCACCGGTGACGATTATCTGAACCGGTCCCGGGCCTCCCCTAGGTTGACTCAGCCTGAAATGAGTACCCGGTGCGGTGTGTAAACATCGCCACTGGGGAGACAAAGGCGGTCGGGCGTGGTGCTGGCCACCCACCCCCTCGTGTGCCGTTCCGGTGCTCGCTAACAGCACTTGCCCTACAGTCTGTTAAGGCTATACGGGGGATCTTTGTCTTTGTGTGTATAACAACCCTACCTCCTCGTGGGCTGGACGGTCAACGCTGCGTGGACAGTGCTGTGGCCCTCTCCCCCATCGTCTGTGACCACCACAGCAAATGGCTCTGGACGGGTGCGAGGGCAACTCACCTTCAAGTTACCATCAACCACGACTGTAACATCTATTTTGACCACGTAGTTCGTGAAGCCTTCAGTAGCTGTACCGGGGGAATTTCCATGTACAGATATAATGGGAGGCTATATGCGGGTGCGGTCAGGATGGCTCCCTATTGGTCCACCACTTATGTATGCATGATTTGGTAATTGCTGCTCATTCAGGGAGGAGTTGGAGATGCTGCTGCTGAGACTGGAGCTTGCCACTAAGAGTGGGCTTACCATCACCCACTAAGTAAGCACCTGCCTGGGTATTTTGTACCATCGGACACTCCACCCACAACTCCCAATCGATGATGGGGCAGTTGTGGAGAGGGAGAGTTTCCCACTTACCTGGGCCAGGCTCATCGGTTCCGGTTTTAACGCAGGGCTCACTATTGCGCACCATGTTGCGTAAGCCGTTGAGCTACTGGTTGTCGCTCCGCAGAAGAGGTCTTGGAGTCACTTCTGCTGAACGTGGACCCCCCCCCCAATGGAGCATCTGCCGGTTAGAAACATTTGGCTGTCCTGCCTACGATCCATCCGGGTTAGGGATTTGTGGAGATTGATAGATCTGAGCAAAGTCCCATCGGTGAGCTCCTCCGGCAGCAAGGCTGCGTTGGCTGGGTAATGTAGCCCGCATGCCCAGCCACCGCATGCCTAAACAGCTTTTGTTCGGCCGGATCGAGGGGGCTAAACTGGCGCGGCACGGGCTAGAGAAGAGATGGAGTGATGTGGTACAGGAGGACGTGGAGCTGAGTGGACTTGCCAATGACTGGTACAAGTGGTGTCAAGATCGGCCTCTGTGGAGGAGGCTCGTGAAGGACACTACTGGGTAGTTGAGGCAGTCGTCCTCCAACAACAACAGAGGGCGGAGGAGCGACGCTCACAACAACGAGCGGAGCGCCGGGTGGCTAAAGCACAGCAAGTTGGTACAGTAGGGGGCACAGGTGGTGCATCAGCCAGTCATCTCAGTCAGTCGACCCTGGCACCTGGGTCTGCCCGTGACCTCCTGCCAGCGGNCGTTCGACACTTCACGTGGCCTCAACGTGCACTTGGCCTGGCACAACCATCGTGGTGACGTCACCGCCACTTAGTGGCGAACAGCGGTTGTTGTGTTGTATGTATGTGATTGGGGAGCGGTGGTGTAGCGGTTAGCGCTACGCTGCGCTGTGAACCCGGCGACCCGGGTTCGATTCCCGCTCACAGCCAACGCCCGGGACGATTATCTGACTCGGTCCTGGCCTCTCCTAGGTCGACTCGGCCTCAAATTGGGCCTTCATAGACTTGACTAAACGATTTATTTTATTTGACCAGGTAAGGCTCCACTGAGCTACCACGTAGCTCTGTTTCAGAAGCGACCACCTGGTTATTCCAAATGATAGCTCAACGAAAGTGGCTCATCATCACCATCGTCACGTGGACATTTATAGCAGCCGAATCCTCTAAACGCGCCATGATGTCGATTTTAAATGTGGAGGGGAAAAGCCGGAGGACCCGGACAAAAGCCACGCGACCACGGGGAGAAGAGACACGCAGACTCCAAATATACAGCAGCAGGCGTCATGGGTCGGGATCGAACCCACGACCACCTGTACACCAGGTGAGGTAATCAACATCTCCTAGCCACCGTGATGATGATGAGAGAGAGAAAGACACGCAAACTCCAAATATACAGCAGCAGGCGTCAGGGTTGTGATCGAACCCACGACCTCCTGTACACCAGGTGAGGTAGTCAACATCTCCTAGCCACCGTGATGATGATGAGAGAGAGACACGCAAACTCCAAATATACAGCAGCAGGCGTCAGGGTTGTGATCGAACCCACGACCTCCTGTACACCAGGTGAGATAGTCAACATCTCCTAGCCACCGTGATGATGATGAGAGAGAGAGACACGCAAAATCCAAATATACAGCAGCAGGCGTCAGGGTCGGGATCGAACCCACGACCTCCTGCACACCAGGCGAGGTAGTCAACATCTCCTAGCCACGGCACTTGCCACCTACAGTCTTTGCTGGCGCTGGGGGAGTGGGGGGGCTGCCCCGAGGATTTGTTTGTCTTCGTGAGAGTCACACACACACACACAGCGGCCTTCATAGGTGCTCGCTATCAGCACTTGCCCCGAACACTCCGTTAAGGCTATACGGGCGATCTTTGTCTTTGTGTTCCTAGATTAACAACATTTGCCCCAACAGTTTGTAAAGGTGATACGGGGGGTGGGGTGGGTGGGTGGGTGGGGGGGTCTTTGTCTTTGTATTTGTACATGCCTGTGGGCGATAACAGCACTTGCCCCAGCAGTCCGTGCAGGCTATACGGGGGATCTTTGCCTTTGTTACCCACGTCAGCGCCCTGCATCCCTCTCTCTCTTCCCTCTCAGGAATGCACCCCCCTCCCCCTCCCCCCTCCCCCTTGCACCCCCCTTTAACCCCCCCTGCACCCCCCTGCACCCCCTGCACCCCCCTTCTTGCACCCCCCCCCTTGCACCCCCTGCACCCCCCCTCCTTGCACCCCCTGCACCCCCCTGCACCCCCCTTGCACCCCCCTGCACCCCCTTGCACCCCCTTGCACCCCCCTGCACCCCCCTGCACCCCCCCCTTGCACCCCCCCTCCCTGCACCCCCCTGCACCCCCCNTGCACCCCCCCTTGCACCCCCCNTGCACCCCCTTGCACCCCCCTGCACCCCCTTGCACCCCCCTGCACCCCCTTGCACCCCCNTGCACCCCCCCTGCACCCCCTTGCACCCCCCTTGCACCCCCCTTGCATGCACCCCCCTTGCACCCCCTTGCACCCCCTTGCACCCCCCCTGCACCCCCTTGCACCCCCTTGCACCCCCTTGCACCCCCCTGCACCCCCTTGCACCCCCCTTGCACCCCCCTGCACCCCCCTGCACCCCCCTGCACCCCCTGCACCCCCTGCACCCCCCTGCACCCCCTTGCACCCCCCTTGCACCCCCTGCACCCCCTTGCACCCCCCCTGCACCCCCCTGCACCCCCCTGCACCTGCACCCCCCTTGCACCCCCCCCCTGCACCCCCTTGCACCCCCTGCACCCCCCNTGCACCCCCCTTGCACCCCCCTGCACCCCCCTTGCACCCCCTGCACCCCCCCTGCACCCCCNTGCACCCCCCTGCACCCCCTTGCACCCCCCTTGCACCCCCCTGCACCCCCTTGCACCCCCTTGCACCCCCCCTGCACCCCCCTGCACCCCCCCTGCACCCCCCTGCACCCCCCTGCACCCCCTGCACCCCCTGCACCCCCCTGCACCCCCCTGCACCCCCCCTGCACCCCCCTGCACCCCCCCCCCCCCCCCCCTGCACCCCCCTGCACCCCCCCCTTGCACCCCCCCNTGCACCCCCCTGCACCCCCCTCCCCCCTGTTCGGCATCTGGGCGTTTGATGTTTTTATTCTTGAAGGTAGTTCCGATACGAATCTCATTCTGCCAGGGACGCGCTGCTGTGCCGCCTCTCTTAAGAGATTCGTTTTATTCTCTCGCTCTCTCTCTGAGAGCCCTTATTTATCTCTGCCCGCCCGGCCCCCCAGCGCCCCCCCCTTCCTCGTGCCCCCTGCCCCCTTTCATCTAAAAATACGCCGCTGATCGCCGCCACCGCTGCGTTGCGAGCGGGACCCCACGGGGCACTCCTCGTAACGGACAAATATAATCGCCGACGTTTCGGGCAATCGGCCTCCTTCAGAGAAGACGCGCGGTAAAAAAATAAATTTCGCGCGTTAATCACTTCGGTAGGCCGCTTTACGGGACGTATTACGTTTTTATTTTTTTAATCTTGTTAGGTCTTTGGCTTACTCGGCACTGCGTGTAAGCCCCCAGAAATTGTGAGTCTGGGAGGCTTTGTGTGATTATTTTGGTCTCTGTGTGAGTCTATGGGTCTCTGTGTGAGTCTATGGGTCTCTGTGTGAGTCTATGGGTCTCTGTGTGAGTCTATGGGTCTCTGTGTAGTCTATGGGTCTCTGTGAATCTATGGGTCTCTGTGTGAGTCTATGGGTCTCTGTCTGAGTCTATGGGTCTCTGTGTGATTCTATGGGTCTCTGTGTGAGTCTATGGTCTCTGTGTGAGTCTATGGATCTCTGTGTGAGTCTACGGGTCTCTGTGTGAGTCTATGGGTCTCTGTGTGACTCTATGGGTCTCTGTGTGAGTCAATGGGTCTCTGAGTCTACGGGTCTCTCTGTGTGAGTCTATGAGTCTCTTTGTGAGTATATGGGTCTCTGTGTGAGTCTATGGGCACGGGGTTTCGTGTCCTGACATGACTCGTTGATTTATCTCTGGATCTTCCCCATCCCCCGTCTCTTCCCCTCTCTCCTCTCTCTCCATCCTCTCCGCGTCTCTCCCCCCCCCAGGGCTTTCTGAGCAAGCGGCTGAAAGGTTCCATCAAACGCACCAAGAGCCAGCCCAAACTCGATCGCAACACCAGCTTCCGGCAGATCCTGCCCAGCCTGAGGAGCCCCAACAATGAAAGGTGCATCTCGTTTGGCCTCCCAACCGCGCGCGTTCACCGCACCCACCCACCCACGCACGTACCCACCCACGCACCCACTCACCCACGCACCCACCCACCCACGCACGTACCCACCCACCCACGTACCCACCCACCGCCAACGCACCCACTCACGCACCCACCCACTCACGCACCCACCCACCCACGCACCCACTCACCCACGCACCCACACCACCACGCACGTACCCACCACGCACCCACCCACCCACGCACGCACCCACCCACGCACGCACCCACCCACCCACGTACCCACCCACCCGCCAACGCACCCACTCACGCACCCACCCACTCACGCACCCACCCACCCACATATGTACCAACCCACGCACCCACCCACCCACGCACGCACCCACCCACCCACGCACGCAGGCGGGTGTGCGTGCCGAGTTCTACGTCCGTGGCCGGGATTCACAGGTGCTGCTGCCGCTCGCTCATAGCGGCACTTGCACCCCCCCCCCCCCGACGGCGATCTGTTGAGGTTATACGGGGGATCTTTGTCTTTATCTTTGTGTGTGCGTCGTGCGTGCGATGTGAATGTGGGGGTACGGGAGTGCGGTGGGTGCCTTGTGGATACATCGGCACTGGGGAGACAAAGGCGGCCGGGTGTGGTGGTGGCGGCCATCCACCCGCTCGTGTACGGCGCAGGCCTCAATAGGTGCTCGCACACCTCAAGCAACGATAAAGATCCCCCGTGTAGCCTCAACAGGCTGTTGGGACAAGTGCTGTTAGCGAGCACCTATGAAGGCCGACACGGCACACGAGGGGGTGGGTGGCCAGCACCACGCCCGGCCGCCTTTGTCTCCCCAGTGTACGATGTTTACTCCACACCGCACCAGTTAACCATTTGAGGCCGAGTCGACCTAGGGAAGGCCCCGGACCGGTGCAAATAATCGTCGCCGATGTTGGCCGTGAGCGGGAATCGAACTTGGACCGCCTGGTTTTTTGTAGCGCAGCGTGCGCTAACCGCTGCTGCACCGCTACACGGAAACACACGCAGACGCACGCAAGCGCACGCACTTGCAATCCCGAATGTCATTTTACGCTTGGGTGAGACGCGTATCGACAGCGGGGGAACCATGGTGGTCCTTCTCAACTGGAGGGGCATCGTTTTTTGCTGGGTGCAGAGTGTGTGTGTTAGTGCGTGTCTGTGTGTGTCTGTGTGTGTGTGTGTGTNGTCGACTCAGCCTCAAATGAGTACCTGGTGCGGTGTGTAGTAAACATCACCACCGGGNAGACAAAGGCGGTCGGGCGTGGTGCTGGTCGCCCACCCCTCGTGTGCCGTGCCGGCCTTCATAGGTGCTCGCTAACAGCACTTGCCCCTGCAGTCTGTTAAGGCTATACGGGGGATCTTTGTCTTTATCTTTGTGGTTGGCGTAGCGGTTTGCACGCTGCGCTACTAACCCAGCTCTGAGCCGGGTTTCGATTTCCGCTCACGGCCAACACCGGCGACGGTTATGTGAACCGGTCCGGTGGCCTTCCCCTAGGTCGACTCGGTCTCAAATGAGTAGCCGGTGCGGTGTGTAGTAATCATCGCCACTGGGGAGACAAAGGCGGCCGGGAGTGGTGGTGCTAGCCACCTCAAGGGTCTCTCGCTATAACAGCACTTGCCCCTCTCATCTCGTGAGGCTACAAGGACATGGCGGGGATCTTTGTCTTTGTAAACACAATATAATTACTTCCAAGTATCCAATTTAATAGAAATGCCTGCAGCGAAATGTTTTGCCTTCCCTCCTCCCTCCCTCTTGCACGGTGTTTGTTTTATTTATTTATTATTTTTCCGGGGGGGGGGGCGGTGGATATTTTAATTTCACGCCGGAGTAAATCCGAGGAGCCGAGAAGCTCTTCGCCCGCTGTGAGTGTTTTAAAACGATCCGGCTATTGTGTCTTCATCGTTCTGCCGGGGTAGGAGGCCCCCAAGTTGAGCTCCGACGCTGGACTCTCCGGCCAAATAATCGATTTAAAGTTTTCGTGACTGCAGGGATTCATCTTCTTGGTTCTTTCGGTAAAGTCACGTAGAAGGGAAATAATAAAATAATAAAAAGAAAACATAATAAATTACAATTCTCACGACGTTTCGGCCACAACGCAAGCAGCCGTCCTCAGGTGAAGAACAGGTCTGTCGAGAAGACAGCGTCTAAATGAATTCATTCAAACGCTGTCTTCCCGAATTCATTCAGACGCTGTCTCCCCGACAGACCTGGTCTTCACCTGAGGACGGCTGCTTGCGTTGTGGCCGAAACGTCGTGAGAATTGTATTTTATTATGTTTTGTTTTTATTATTTTATTATTTCCCTTCTACGTGACTTTACCGAAAGAACCAAATAATCGGAAGTAATTAAAGCCGCGTTGATTCTAAATGTAGCAAAACCGGAGGACCGAGAGAGAGAGAACACGCAACTTCATATGCAGCAGGCGTAGCGTGATCAACCAGCTCTACCAGGGAGGTAGTTCATCTCCTAGCCACGTGATGATATGTAGAGAGAGAGAGACACGCAAACTCCGAATATACAGCAGCAGGCGTCGGGTCGGGATCGAACCCACGACCTCCTGTGAACCAGGCGAGGGAGTCAACATCTCCTAGCCACCGTGATGATGATGAGAGAGAGACACGCAAACTCCAAATATACAGCAGCAGGCGTCAGGGTCGGGATGGAACCCACGACCTCCTGTACACCAGGCGAGGTAGTTAACATCTCCTCGCCACCGTTTCGTGGCCGCCCGTCCTTGTACTGCTGCTACGACAGTAGTAGTAATTATACGAGTGATATCAGCGATGAACTCCGCTTGCGTCGCGTGGCGAACGCTCGCTCGCTTATCGGAGGGACGACTCGAAGGAGGAGCTTGGAGGTGGACCCACTTTGTCCCCCATCTTTTCTCTCTCTTTCCTCCTTCACTCGCCCCCTGTCTCTCCGCTACCTTCGACTGTCATCATCATCGTCATCATCATCGTCACTACCCAAGGAACGTAAAGGGCCTTTTAAACTGTTCACTAAAACC
This sequence comes from Lethenteron camtschaticum, assembly GCA_018977245.1. Classification (NCBI taxonomy): domain Eukaryota; kingdom Metazoa; phylum Chordata; class Hyperoartia; order Petromyzontiformes; family Petromyzontidae; genus Lethenteron; species Lethenteron camtschaticum. The sequence goes on along the minus strand of MU249687.1, from coordinate 178,784 downwards.
CGCCCGCCAACCCCAGCATCAGCGAAGTGTCAGAATGTGTTGGCTGTGCAGGAGCAATAATTTAAAGTGCTCTTTCTTGAGCAGTCGCTCTTTAATGGATGGCTCTTGAAGTTTTCCCCGGCTGTCCCTTTCACGTGCCTTCAACGTTTTCCGAGCAATTATTTTTCTTTCCTGCGCCGCGCGTGCGAGTGTGTGTGCGAGTGTGTGTGCGAGTGTGTGTGCGAGTGTGTGTGCGAGTGTGTGTGCGAGTGTGTGTGCGAGTGTGTGTGCGAGTGTGTGTGCGAGTGTGTGTGCGAGTGTGTGTGCGAGTGTGTGTGCGAGTGTGTGTGCGAGTGTGTGTGCGAGTGTGAACGAGTGAGTGAGCGTGCGAGTGTGTGCGTGCGAGTGTGTGTGCGAGTGAGTGTGCGTGTGTGTGAGTGTGTGTGCGAGTGTGTGTGCGAGTGTGTGTGCGAGTGTGTGTGCGAGTGTGTGTGCGAGTGAGTGTGCGTGCGAGTGTGTGAGTGTGTGTGCGAGTGTGTGTGCGAGTGTGTGTGCGAGTGTTGCGTGCGAGTGGTGTGCGAGTGTGTGTGCGATGTGTGTGCGAGTGTGTGTGCGAGTGTGTGTGGAGTGTGCGTGCGAGTGTGTGTGCGAGTGTGTGTGCGAGGTGCGGTTGTGTGCGAGTGTGTGTGCGAGTGTGTGGCGAGTGTGTGTGCGAGGTGTGTGTGTGCGATGAGTGTGCGTGCGAGTGTGAACGAGTGAGTGAGCGTGCGAGTGTGTGTGCGAGTGTGTGTGCGAGTGTGTGTGCGAGTGTGTGTGCGAGTGTGTGTGCGAGTGTGTGTGCGAGTGTGTGTGCGAGTGTGTGTGCGAGTGAGTGTGTGTGCGAGTGAGTGTGCGTGCGAGTGTGAACGAGTGAGTGAGCGTGCGAGTGTGTGTGCGAGTGTGTGTGCGAGTGTGTGTGCGAGTGTGTGTGCGAGTGTGTGTGCGAGTGTGTGTGCGAGTGTGTGTGCGAGTGAGTGTGTGTGCGAGTGAGTGTGCGTGCGAGTGTGAACGAGTGAGTGAGCGTGCGAGTGTGTGCGTGCGAGTGAGCGTGCGTGCGAGTGAGCGTGCGTGCGAGTGAGCGTGCGTGCGAGTGAGCGTGCGTGCGAGTGTGTGCGTGCGAGCGTGTGAGTGAGCGTGCGTGCGAGTGTGTGTGCGAGTGTGAACGAGTGAGTGAGCGTGCGAGTGTGTGCGTGCGAGTGAGCGTGCGTGCGAGTGAGCGTGCGTGCGAGTGAGCGTGCGTGCGAGTGAGCGTGCGTGCGAGTGTGTGCGTGCGAGTGTGTGTGCGAGTGTGTGTGCGAGTGTGTGTGCGAGTGTGAACGAGTGAGTGAGCGTGCGTGCGAGTGCGAGCGTGCGAGTGAGCGTGCGTGCGAGTGTGTGCGTGCGAGTGTGTGCGCATGCGAGTGCGAGCGTGCGAGTGAGCGTGCGTGCGAGTGAGCGTGCGTGCGAGTGAGCGTGCGTGCGAGTGTGTGCGTGCGAGTGTGTGTGCGAGTGTGAACGAGTGAGTGAGCGTGCGAGTGTGTGCGCATGCGAGTGCGAGCGTGCGAGTGAGCGTGCGTGCGAGTGAGCGTGCGTGCGAGTGAGCGTGCGTGCGAGTGTGTGCGTGCGAGTGTGTGTGCGAGTGTGAACGAGTGAGTGAGCGTGCGAGTGTGTGCGCATGCGAGTGCGTGCGTGCGAGTGAGCGTGCGTGCGAGTGAGCGTGCGTGCGAGTGTGTGTGCGTGTGTGAGTGCGAGCGAGCGCGGGAGTGTGTGTGCCAGTGTGAGTGAGTGAGTGAGCGAGCGAGTGAGTGAGTGAGCGAGCGAGCGCATGCCAGTGTGTGTGCCAGTGTGCGTGCGAGTGAGTGAGTGAGCGTCTATGCGCGGTGGCTCGGAGTGTTGACTACCTCGCCTGGTGTACAGGAGGGTGGGTTCGATCCGACCGAGCCTGCTGCGAGTGAGTTTGCGTGTCTCTCTCTCATCATCATCATCACGGTGGCTGAGTGTTAACTACCTCGCCTGGTGTACAGGAGGTCGTGGGTTCGATGCCACCCTGACGTGCTGCTGTATATTTGGAGTTTGCGTGTCTCTCTCTCTCTCATCTCATCACGGTGGCTAGGAGATGTTGACTACCTCGCCTGGTATACAGGAGGTCGTGGGTTCAATCTCGACCCTGACGCCTGCTGCTGTATATTTGGAGTTTGCGGTGGGGGGGGGGGGGGGCGGGCCGGGGGGGGGCAGGTGCCGTTGTCGTGAGAATATCGATCTGCGTATCGATCGCTAACGAGCCTGCAACGTATTTGTTTAATTTGGTTTTCCTTTCGCCGGCGAGCGAGTCGGTGAGCGAGCGAGGTTATTTCTTCTCGCTTCAATACCGGGAGCCAAATGACGCTCCCCGGGTCGCCCAAGCCCACGCTATGAATGCTGCAACGTCATTAAATATCCAGTCGTGGTAGTAATAGTAGCTTCATCATCGTAGTAATAATATAATTGTCACGATGATTGCGATTGATGCGTGTTGCTTCTCCCGCGGAAAGCTTCACAGAATCTCACAGCTCATTTTAAGAGGGGGGAGGTGGAGGGGGGGGGGGGAGGTGGGGGGGTGGAGGGGGAGGTCGAGGTCGAGGTGGCGGTGGGGGGGATGGTGGAGGTGGAGGTGGGGGGGGAGGTGGAGGTGGGGGGGGTGAAGGTGGGGGGGGATGTGGAGGTGGGGGGGTGAAGGTGGGGGGGGGATGGTGGAGGTGGGGGGGAGGTGGGGGGGGGAGGTGGAGGTGGGGGGGGTGAAGGTGGGGGGGGGATGGTGGAGGTGGAGGTGGGGGGGGGATGGTGGAGGTGGGGGGGGTGAAGGTGGGGGGGGGGGAGGTGGGGGGGGGGTGAAGGGGGGGGGGGAGGTGGAGGTGGGGGGGGAAGGTGGGGGGGGGGGGAAGGTGGGGGTGGGGGGGGTGAAGGTGGGGGGGGGGATGGTGGAGGTGGAGGTGGGTGGGGGGGGAGGTGGAGGTGGGGGGGT
>MU249687.1:92114-175686 GCA_018977245.1 Lethenteron camtschaticum | reverse complement strand
TCCCTCCCCACCCTCCCTCCCTCACTCCACTCCCTCCACTCCCTCACTCCACTCCCTCCACTCCCTCACTCCCTCCTCCACTCCCTCCACTCCCTCCACTCCTCCCCTCCCTCCACTCCCTCCACTCCCTCCNCTCCCTCCACTCCCTCCCCTNCACTCCCTCCACTCCCTCCNCTCTCTCCCCTCCCTCCCTCCCCCACTCTCTCCACTCCCTCCCTCCACTCCCTCCACTCCCTCCACTCCCTCCACTCTCTCCACTCCCTCTCCACTCCCTCCACTCCCTCCACTCCCTCCCTCCACTCCCCTCCACTCCCTACTTCCCCTCCACTCCCTCCACTCCCTCCCTCCACTCTCCTCTCCCTCCACTCCCTCCCTCTCCCTCCCTCCACTCCTCCTCCCTCCACTCCCACTCCCTCCACTCCCTCCCATTCCGCACTCCTCCTTTCCACTCTCCCTCCACTCCCTCCCTCCACTCCTCCACCTCCNATTCCCTCCCCTCCCTCCACTCCCTCCACTCCCCACTCCCTCCACTCCCTCCACTCCCTCCTCCCCCCTCCACTCCCTCCACTCCCTCCACTCCCTTCCCCTCCCACTCCNACTCCTCCTCCCCATCCTCCCTCCACTCCACTCCCTCCCTCCNACTCCCTCCACTCCCTCCCTCCCTCCACTCCCTCCCTCCCTCCCTCCACTCCNCTCCNCTCCCCCTCCCTNCCTCACTCCCTCCCCTCCACTCCCTCCTCTCTCCACTCCACTCCACTCCCTCNCACTCCCATCNCTCCCTCCACTCTCTCCCCCCCTCCCTCCCCTCCACTCCTCCNCTCCCTCCCTTCCCTCCCCTCNCTCCACTCCCTCCCTCCCTCCCTCCACTCCCTCCCCTCCACTCCCTCCTCCNCTCCCTCCACTCCCTCCATCCTCCCTCCACTCCCTCCCCTCCCTCCACTCCCTCCACTCCCTCCCTCCCTCCCCTCCCTCCACTCCCTCCCTCCACTCCCTCCCTCCCTCCCTCCACTCCCTCCCTCCCTCCCTCCTCCNACTCCCTCCACTCCTCCACTCCCTCCCTCCACTCCCTCCACTCCCTCCACTCCTCCNTCCCCTCCCTCCTCCACTCCTCCTCCACTCCCTCCCTCCACTCCCCCTCNTCCCTCCACTCCCTCCCTCCCCCCTCCCCTCCCTCCCTCCACTCCTCCACTCCCTCCACTCCCTCCCTCCCTCCCCCACCCACCCCCCCTCCCTCCACTCCCTCCACTCCCTCCACTCCCTCCCTCCCTCCCTCCACTCCCTCCACTCCCTCCCTCCCTCCACTCCCTCACTCTCCCTCCACTCCCTCCCTCCCTCCCCTCCCTCCTCCACTCCCTCCCTCCCTCCCTCCCTCCACTCCCTCCACTCCCTCCACTCCCTCCCTCCCTCCCTCCTCCACTCCCTCCACTCCCTCCCTCCCACCCTCCCTCCACTCCCTCCCTCCACTCCCTCCACTCCCTCCTCCCTCCCTCCNCTCNATCCTCCCTCCCTCCACTCCNCTCCACTCCCTCCCTCCACTCCCTCCCTCCNTCACACTCCCTCCACTCCCTCCCTCCCTCCCTCCCTCCACTCCCTCCACTCCCTCCCCACTCCCTCCACCCTCCACTCCCTCCACTCCCTCCACTCCCTCCCTCCTNCTCCCCTCCCTCCACTCCCTCCACTCCCTCCACTCCCTCCACTCCCTCCCTCCATCCCTCCACTCCCTCCACTCCCTCCACTCCCTCCCCTCCCCTCCCTCCCTCCCCTCCCCCCCCTCCCTCACTCCCTCCACTCCCTCCACTCCCTCCCTCCTCCCCCCCTCCACTCCCTCCACTCCCTCCNACTCCCCTCACTCCCTCCACTCCCTCCCTCCCCTCCCACTCCACTCCCTCCACTCCTCCACTCCCTCCACTCCCTCCCTCCACTCTCCCTCCCTCCACTCTCTCCACTCCTCCACTCNCTCCACTCCCTCCACTCCCTCCCTCCACTCTCTCCACTCCACTCCCTCCACTCCCTCCACTCCCTCCCCCTCCACTCCCTCCACTCCCTCCCTCCCTCCACTCTCTCCACTCCTCCNCTCCCTCCCTCCACTCCCTCCACTCCCTCCACTCCCTCCCTCCACTCTCTCCACTCCCTCCCTCCCTCCACTCCCTCCCTCCACTCCTCCACTCCCTCCACTCCCTCCCCTCCNTCCACTCCCTCCACTCCCTCCACTCCCTCCACTCTCTCCCTCCCGTTCCCGTTCATAGACCGGCTTAATTATTTCGCGAATTTGCCGGAATTATTAAAGAATCGCTCACGGCATTCTGTCGACTGTCAGCTCAGCAAACTGTCAACGCACGCTCGTTTTAATAATTAATTAGGTTTCACTTTACCTTAATTGGATGCTGCAACTCACGGGGGTTTTGCAATTCATCTTAAATTATTGGCAGATGGTGCTGAAATGAATTTCTTTCGAGGCTCTCTCTAAATCTGTCTTCCCCCACCTCCACCACCTCGCCATTCGACTATACGTGAAAGTAAATAACGTAAATATATAAGCGTCAATGTGAAAATTGCATGCCCATTTTGTTCAGCGTTTCTTTTTTGGCCGCTGTATATTTGAGTTTGCGTGTCTCTCTCTCACTCATCATCATCACGGTGGCTAGGAGATGTTGACTACCTCGCCTGGTGTACAGGAGGTCGTGGGTTCGATCCCGACCCCGACGCCTGCTGCTGTATATTTGGAGTTTGCGTGTCTCTCTCTCATCATCATCACGGTGGCTAGGAGATGTTGACTACCTCGCCTGGTGTGCAGGAGGTCGTGGTTCGATCCCGACCCTGACGCCTGCTGCTGTATATTTCGAGTTTGCGTGTCTCTCTCCCCGTGGATTTTTCTCCGGGTCCTCCGCTTTTCCCTCCACGTTTAGAATCAACGTCGTGCGTTCAGAGTGGTTTGGCTGCTGCTGCTTTACGTGTCCATTTGATGGCGGTGGTGGGGAACCCACGTGGTTGAACTCTCAATTGTGATCGCAAGGGTCGCTTCTGAAAAAGAAGTACGTATCTCAGTGGGGCCTTACCTGGTCAACATTAAATTTATATTCTTGGTTCTTTCGGTAAAGTCACGTGGAAGGGAAATAATAAAATACAAATATAAAACAATAAAATTCTCACGACGTTTCGACTGCAACACAAGTAATCGTCATCAGGTGAGAATTGTTATTGTTTTATATTTTTTTATTATTTCCCTTCTACGTGGTGACTTTACCGAAAGAACCAAGAATATGAATCCCTGCAGTCACGAAAGCTTTAAATCAAAAAATATAAATTTTAGTTCGTTTATTGTTTTACTTGCTTTCTAACACCATTGATGATATGGCTTCTCTATGCGAATCCATGGGTCTCTATGTACATCTATTCATGGGTCTCTATGCAAATCCATGGGTCTCTGCGTGAGTCTATGGGTCTCTGCGTGAGTCTATGGGTCTCTGTGAGTCTATGGGTCTCTATGTGAGTCTACGGGTCTCTGTGTGAGTCTATGGATCTCTGCCTGAGTCTATGGGTCTCTGTGTGAATCTATGCATCTCTGTGTGAGTCTATGGGTCTCTCTATGAATCGATGGGTCTCTGTGTAAGTCTATGGGTCTCTGTGTAAATCTATGGGTCTCTGTGTGAGTCTATGGATCTCTGCGTGAGTCTATGGATCTTTCTCTAAGTCTATGGATCTCCGCCTGATTCACTGGTTGACAGGGCTCAGATCATCAACGCACTGAACCCCGTTGAAGCGCAGTGGGCCGGCTGAACCCTGGTTTCGATGCCCAGGATCTGGGCGATGCTGCTTCAGCATTTGTTTTCACCTCCGGATCACGCGGCTCCAGATTACAAATGGATCCCTGCGCCAATAATGCACGCGGCGAATTTGTGCGTGCGTGCGTGTGTGTGTGTGTGNATGNGTGTGTACGTGCGATGTGTGTGTGTACGTGTTGTGATGTGTGTGGTGTGTACGTGCGTGCGTATGTGTGTGCGTGTGTACGTGCGTATTGTGTGTGTACGTGCGTGCGTTGTGTGTGTGTACGTGCGTATGGTGTGNGTGTGTACGTGCGTGTGTAGTGTGTGTGTGTACGTGCGTGTGTACATGTGTGTGTGCGTGCGTGCGTGTGTGTGTGTACGTGGTGCGTGTGTGTGTGTACGGTAGTGTGTGTGTGTACGTGGTGTGTGTGTGTGTGTGNGCGTATGGTGTGTGNANGTGCGTGCATTGTGTGTGTGTTGGTGCGTGTGTACGTGTGTACGTGTGTGTGTACGTGCGTGCGTAGTTGTGGTGTGTGNAGTGCGTGCGTTGTAGTATGTGTGNGTGTGTGTACGTGTGTGTGTACGTGTGTGTGTGTACGTTATGTGTGTGTGTGTACTGCGTGTGTACGTGTGTGTGTGTACGTGTGTGTGTGTGNACTCCGAATCAGTCGAGCGGCAATATCTTTTCATCGGTTGCGTAACCTTCCCTGGTCTGTCGCTCCGCACGAAGCTTCAGGTCTTCTCGGCCACGGTCATTCCCTCCCTTCTCTACTGCGAAACGTGGACCCCCTAGTGGAGCATCTTCGCCGGTTGGAAACATTTAGGCTGGCCTGCCTACGATCCATCCTGGGTTTAACCAGGCTGGATTGTGTGAGGAGCTCCAAATCCTTGAAAGATCTGGGCAAAGTCCCATCAGTGAGCTCCTCCGGCAGGCAAGGCTGCGTTGGCTGGGTCATGTAGCCCGTATGCCCAGCCACCGCATGCCTAAACAGCTTTNGTTCGGCCGGATCGAGGGGGCTAGACGGGCGCGGCACGGGCTAGAGAAGAGATGGAGTGATGTGCTACAGGAGGACGTGGAGCTGAGTGGACTTGCGATGACTGGTACCAGCGGTGTCAAGATCGGCCTCAGTGGAGGAGGCTCGTGAAGGACGCTACTGGGCAGTTGGAGGCAGTCGCCCTCCTAAAACAACGGAGGGCGGGGAGCGACGCTCACAACAACGAGCGGAGCGCCGGGTGGCTAAAGCACAGCAAGTTGGCACAGTAGGGGGCACAGGTGGTCTCAATCGGTCAGTCGATGGCACCTGGTCTGCCCGGTGAGCCTGACACTTCACGTGGCCTCAAGGTGCACTTGGCCTGGCACAAGCACGTGGTGACGTCACGCCACTCAGTGGCGAATGGCGGTTGTTGTTGTTGTTGTGCGTGTGTACGTGCGTGCGGGGAACGGTAGTTTAGCGGTTAACGCGCTGCACTACGAACCCGGCGACCCGAGTTCGATTCCCACTCACGGCCAACACCACCGGTGACGATTATTTGAACCGGTCCTGGGCCCTCCCTAGGTCGACTCAGCCTCAAACGAATAACTGGGGAGACAAAGGCGGCCGGGCGTCGTGAATCCAAGTCCCGGGTGAACCGGTAGTAAATCTAGTATTTATATAAAATATAAACATACATAATGTACACAACCGTAGCGGTTAAACTAAATAGGTGGGGGCGCACTGTGAGTGTAAATGTTTCGTAAAAAATATGATTGTTTTTTACCCTTTATCTGGCAACAAAACTGACACCTTTTTTACAAGGAGTTATGTTTGCATAGACCACAATACTGCAGCCGTAATGCAAACAAAACACAACTGATAATATATGTGTTATTGTAGATGAAGGGTAAAAACCAATACATTTTNACTGAGAGGTACCAATGGTGTAAATGCTTACCGAGCTCTCATACTCTGATGGTGCATTGTCTTTCTGAGTTGTGCGCCTTTTGGCGTCATCTGGTCCAACCATGTGAGACTAGGCTCTAAGGAAAGCTGTCTCGGTGTGGACCAATCAACTTCAAGGACAGTGCATTCAGTTGGTTTTTNGTTTGCATTATGACTGCAGGTATTGCGGTCTATGCAAACATGACTCCTTGTAAAAAAGGCAGTTTTGTTGCCAGATAGAAGGGTAAAAAACAATATATTTTTNACTGCCAAATGAGGTTCCAATGGTGTAAAGATTATACTTAATATATACTTAATATATATTTATATAAAATATAAACATTTTAGTGTCAACCGGTTAAGTGTGAATTATGCTGTAAGAGNAANAGCCGTATTGTTTGTAGAGNCGGGCAAAGTCCAGGAGGGTTCATAAATTGCATTCCTAGACAAATGCTTCCTTCCGAAAGTATTATAGTTGTGTGTGTTGTGTGTTGTTGGTGTGTGTGTGTAGTCTGNTACAGTGTGTGTGAGTCTCTGTGTGTGTTGTCTGTGTGTGTGTGTGTTAGTACTGTGTGTGTGTGTTAGTCTGTGTGTNTGTGGTTAGTCTCTCGTGTGTGTGTTAGTCTCNGTGTGTGTTTACTGTGTGTGTGTGTGTANAGNCTGTGTGTGTGTTAGTCTGTGTGTGTGTGTTAGTCTGTGTGTGTGTGTGGTCTGTGTGTGTGTGNAGTTGGTGTGTGTGTTAGTCTGTGNTNTGTGNTAGCTGTGTGTGTGTGTTATCTGTGTGTGTGTGTGTGTTATCTGTGTGTGTTTGTCTGTGTGTGTGTGTGTTAGTCTGTGTGTGTGTTAGTCTGTGTGTGTGTCTGTTGTGTGTGANTCTGTGTGTGTGTGTGAGCTGTGTGTGTGTGNTTCTGTGTGTGTGTGTGTTNGTCTGTGTGTGTGTGTGTGCTGTCTGTGTGTGTTATNTGTGTTGTGTTNGTCTGTGTGTGTGTGTTNGTCTGTGTGTGTGTGTTGTCTGNGTGTGTGTGTTGNNGNGGTGTGATGGTGNNGTTGGTAGGTTGNCGTGCTGTGNGTAGTCNGGTGTGTCGTGTGTGTGTNNNTTGTNTGTGTGNGTGCCCTGTTGTTATTGTGCTTNGTGTGTTNGTTGTGTGGTGTGTGTTAGCANCTGTGTGTTGTGTGTNAGTCACTGTCGTGTGTGTGTGTTATGTCGTTGTGTGTGTTGTTGTCTGGTGTGTGTGTGTTGTTCAACAGTGTGTTAAGTCTCGTGTGTGTGTGTCCCAACAGTTTAAGCTGTGTGTTGTGTTGTCTGTTGTGTGTNTTATCTGTGTGTGTGTGTTGTCTGTGTGTGTTAGTCTGTGTGTGTGTGTGTNACTGTCTGTGTGTGGTGTTGTTAGTCTGTGTGTGTGTATAGTCTGTGTGTGTGTTAGTCTGTGTGTGTGTTGNCTTGTGTGTGTGTCTGTTGTGTGTTGNTGTCTGTGTGTGTGTGTGTGTCTTGTGTGTTTAGTCTGTGTGTGTGTCTTAGTCTGTGTGTGTGTGTCTGTTGTGTGTGTGTGTTAGTGCTGTGTGTGTGTGTTAGTCTGTGTGTGTGTTGTCTAGTCTGTTGTNTGTGTGTTAGTCTGTGTGTGTGTTATCTGTGTGTGTGTTGTCTGTGTGTGTGTGTGTGTGNTAGTCTGTGTGTGTGTTGTCTGTGTGTGTGTTGTGTGNGTGTGTGTAGTCTGTGTGTGTGTGTGTGTTTGTGTGTGTGTTAGTCTGTGTGGTGTGTCTAGTGTGTGTGTGTAGTTGTGTTGTGTGTGTTGTCTGTGTGTGTGTCTGTGTGTGTTGTGTTAGTCTGTCTGNGTTGTGTTAGTCTGGTGGTGTGTGTTAGTTGTGTGTGTGTGTTGTGTGTGTGTGTGTTAGGTGTGTGTGTGTCGTGTGTGTGTGTGNTGTCTGTGTGTGTGTTGTTGTGTGTGTGTGTTTGTGTGTCTGTGTGTGTGTGTCTGTGGTGTGTTAGTCTGTGTGTGTGTGTTGTGTTAGTCTGTGTGTGTGTTGTAGTCGTGTGTGTGTGTTAGTTTGTGTGTGTGTGTGTGTGTGTGTCTGTGTGTGTGTTGTCTTGTGNGTGTGTGNAGTCTGGTTGTGTTGTCTGTGTGTGTGTTGTCTTGTGGTGTGTGNTAGTCTCGCGTGTGTGTGTGTTACGTCTCGTGTGTGTGTGTGTAGTCTGCCACGGTGTGTGTGTCTCGTGTGTGTGTAGTCTGTGTGTGTTGTGTGTGTCTGGTGTGTGTGTNCTGTCTGTGTGTGTGTGTGTCTGTGTGTGTGTGTTAGTCTGTGTGTGTGTGTTAGTCTCGTGTGTGTATGTGTGTGTTAGTCTGTCNGTGTGTGTGTGNTTGGGGGACGTGGCTGTAGCGGTGCGCCTGCGAGAACTGGCGGGGTTCGTCATTCTNACGGACGTGACGATTATCTGAACCGGTCCCTGCCTCCCGTCGATCCCNTAAATGGTACCCGGTGCGGTGTGTAAACATCGCCATGGGGGGACAAAGGCGGTGGCTGGTTGTGGCCACCCACCCGTGTCCGTGCCGGCTTCATAGGTGCTCGCTACAGACTTGCCCCAACGCCTGTTAAGGCTATACGGGGATCTTTGTGTGTTAGTCTGTGTGTTAGTCTCTGTGTGTGTGTGTGTTAATCTGTGTGTGTGTGTAGTCTGTGTGTTAGTCTGTGTGTGTGTGTGTGTAGTCTGTGTGTNGTGTGTGTAGTTGTGTGTGTGTTAGTCTCTGTGTGTGTTAATCTGTGTGTGTCTTGTGCTGTGTGTGTTAGTTTTGTGTGTGTGTGTCTTCGTCTGTCTGTCTGTGTGTGTGTCCTGCGTGTCTTAGTCTGTATGTGTGTCTTAGTCTGTCTGTGTGTGTGTGTCTTAGTGCCTCTGTATGTGTGTGTTAGCCNATCTCTGTGTGTGTCTTAGTCTGTCTTAGTCCACCCACTCACCCAGCCACCCACTCACCCAGCCACCCACCCAGCCACCCACTCACCCACCCACTTACCCAGCCACCCACTCACCCAGCCACCCACTCACCCACTCACTTACCCACCCACCCAGCCACCCACCCAGCCACCACTCACCCACCCACTTACCCACCCAGCCACCAATCACCCAGCCACCCACCCAGCCACCCACTCACCCAGCCACCACTCACCCAGCCACCCACCCACTCATCCACCCAGCCACCACTCAGCCACCCACCCAGCCACCCACTCACCCAGCCACCCACCCAGCCACCCACTCAGCCACCCACCCACCCAGCCACCCACTCACCCAGCCACCCACTCACCCAGTCACCCACACACTCATCCACCCAGCCACCCACTCAGCCACCCACCCACCNAGCCACCCACTCACCCAGCCACCCACTCACCCACCACCCAGCCACCCACCCAGCCACCACTCACTCAGCCACCCACCCACCCAGCCACCCACTCACCCAGCCACTCACCCACTCACCCAGCCACTCAGCCACCCACTCACCCACCCACCCAGCCACCCACTGAACCACCCACCCACCCACCCACTCATCCATCCACCCACCCACCCACCCACCACCCACCCACTCACCCAGCCACCCACTCACCCAGCCACCCACTCAACCACCCAGCCACCCACCCACACACCCAACCACCAACCAACCCACGTTGTGTACCGTTCCGGCCTTCATAGGTGCTCCTCCTCCCACTAACAGCACTTGCCCCAACAGCCTGTTGAGGCTATACTGGGGTGGGGGGGGGTATGGAAATCTTTGTCTTTATGTACCGCCAGGGGCAGGAGAGTCAAAACCGAGTTACGTGCATCTCGCGCTACTTACGCAACAGCTCCAGCTTCCTTATCGTTGTTCGAAACCCACAGGGCCGGGCCTTGCCTGTTTGTTCACGCCGTGTCTGCCTGTCTCTCTCGCCCCTTTCACCGTGCCGTGTGCGTCGCAGTCCCCGACCGCCTGCGAACGTCCCTCTCTCTCTCGGAAAACTCGGACGCTCCTTTGGCCGCGCCGTCAAAAGTTGATTTCCGTTTTGTCGCCCGCGGCCTGGGGACTGTTGTCGGACGAGGACGTCACGAGCGGTTGGTTTGTTTGTTTGTCAACGGACGGTGGCTTCCCGGGTTTAAAGGCCTCTCCAATTTCCTTCGATTGCTTCTATCCTTAGTGAGTCTGCCGGGNCCCTGTTGAGTCTGTGGGTCTCTGTTGAGTCTGTGGGTCTCTGTGTGAGTGTGTGGGTCTCTGTTGAGTGTGTGGCTCTGTGAGTGTGTGGGTCTCTGAGTGTGTGGGCTCTGTTGAGTGTGTGGGTCTGTGTGAGTGTGTGGGTCTCTGCGTGAGTCTGTGGGTCTCTGTGTGAGTCTATGGGTCACACTGTGTGAGTGTGTGGGTCTCTGCGTGAGTGAGTCTATGGGTTTCTGCGTGAGTCTATGAGTCTCTGTGTGAGTGAGCCTATGGGGTCTCCGCGCGAGTGAGTCTATGGGTCTCTGTGTGAGTGAGTCAACGGGTCTCTCTTGAGTCTGCGTGTGAGTGAGTCTGTGTCTCTCTGTGTGAATGAGTCTATGAGTCTCCATGTGAGTGAGTCGACGGGTCTCTGCGTGAGTCTATGATTTTCCGTGTGAGTGAGCCTGTGGGTGTCTCTGCGCGAGTGAGTCTGTGGCTCAGTGTTGAGTCTATGAGTCTCCGTGTGAGTGAGCCTGTGGGTCTCTGCATGAGTCTGTGACTCTCCGTGTGAGTGAGTCTGTGACCCTCCGTGTGAGTGAGCCTGTGTGTCTCTCTGCATGAGTCCGTCTCCACAGCCATGCCCGTACCTCCCCACTGGCTGGCCAGGAGTAGTCGGTCTCTACCCCGGCTCTCCTCCCGCTACCACCCCCCAGCCCCACCGGCCCCTCCTCTGTACCCCCCCCCNACCACCCCCCACTTCACTCGGTCTACAGAAAGGGGTCACGCTTCAGATCGGACGTACGGGTGTCGCAATTCGGCCATGCGCAGGTGAGGTTCTCTCTTTCTCTCTGTTGAGTCTGTGAGTAGTGTTGAGTCTATGGCAGTGTTGAGTCTATGGGCAGTGTTGAGTCTATGGGCAGTGTTGAGTCTATGGGCAGTGTTGAGTCTATGGCAGTGTTGAGTCTGTGGGTAGTGTTGAGTCTATGGGCAGTGTTGAGTCTATGGGCAGTGTTGAGTCTGTGAGTAGTGTTGAGTCTATGGGCAGTGTTGAGTCTATGGGCAGTGTTGAGTCTATGGGCAGTGTTGAGTCTGTGGGTAGTGTTGAGTCTATGGGCAGTGTTGAGTCTATGGGCAGTGTTGAGTCTATGGGCAGTGTTGAGTCTATGGGCAGTGTTGAGTCTACGGGCAGTGTTGAGTCTATGGGCAGTGTTGAGTCTATGGGTAGTGTAGAGTCTATGGGTAGTGTAGAGTCTATGGGTAGTGTTGAGTCTATGGGTAGTGTTGAGTCTATGGGCAGTGTTGAGTCTATGGGCAGTGTTGAGTCTATGGGTAGTGTAGAGTCTATGGGTAGTGTAGAGTCTATGGGTAGTGTTGAGTCTATGGGTAGTGTAGAGTCTATGGGCAGTGTTGAGTCTATGGGTAGTGTAGAGTCTATGGGCAGTGTTGAGTCTATGGGTAGTGTTGAGTCTATGGGCAGTGTTGAGTCTATGGGCAGTGTTGAGTCTATGGGTAGTGTTGAGTCTATGGGTAGTGTTGAGTCTATGGGCAGTGTTGAGTCTATGGGCAGTGTTGAGTCTATGGGCAGTGTTGAGTCTATGGGCAGTGTTGAGTCTATNGTAGTGCTGAGTCTATGGGCAGTGTTGAGTCTATGGGCAGTGTTGAGTCTATNGTAGTGCTGAGTCTATGGGCAGTGTTGAGTCTATGGGTAGTGTTGAGTCTATGGGCAGTGTTGAGTCTATTGTAGTGCTGAGTCTATGGGCAGTGTTGAGTCTATGGGCAGTGTTGAGTCTATGGGCAGTGTTGAGTCTATGGGCAGTGTTGAGTCTGTGGGTATTTTTGAGTCTATGGGCAGTGCTGAGTCTATGGGCAGTGTTGAGTCTATGGGCAGTGTTGAGTCTCAGTGTTGAGTCTATGGCAGTGTTGACTCTGGTGCAGTGCTGAGTCTCAGTGTTGAGTCTATGGGCAGTGTTGAGTCTACGGGCAGTGTTGAGTCTATGGGCAGTGTTGAGTCTACGGGCAGTGTTGAGTCTATGGGTAGTGTAGAGTCTATGGGTAGTGTAGAGTCTATGGGCAGTGTTGAGTCTGTGGGTATTTTTGAGTCTATGGGCAGTGCTGAGTCTATGGGCAGTGTTGAGTCTATGGGCAGTGTTGAGTCTATGGGCAGTGTTGAGTCTATGGGCAGTGCTGAGTCTATGGGCAGTGTTGAGTCTATGGGCAGTGTTGAGTCTATGGGCAGTGTTGAGTCTATGGGCAGTGTTGAGTCTATGGGCAGTGTTGAGTCTATGGGCAGTGTTGAGTCTATGGCAGTGTTGAGTCTATGGCCAGTGTTGAGTCTATGGCAGTGTTGAGTCTATGGGTAGTGTTGAGTCTATGGGCAGTGAGTCTATGGNTAGTGTTGAGTCTATTGTTGAGTCTATGGGCAGTGTTGAGTCTATGGGTAGTGTTGAGTCTATGGGCAGTGTTGAGTCTATGGGCAGTGTTGAGTCTATGGTAGTGTTGAGTCTATGGGCAGTGTTGAGTCTATGGGCAGTGTTGAGTCTATGGTAGTGTTGAGTCTATGGGCAGTGTTGAGTCTATGGGCAGTGTTGAATCTATGGGCAGTGTTGAGTCTATGGGCAGTGTTGAGTCTATGGGTAGTGTTGAGTCTATGGGCAGTGCTGAGTCTATGGACAGTGTTGAGTCTATGGGCAGTGTTGAGTCTATGAGTAGTGTTGAGTCTATGGGTAGTGTTGAGTCTATGGGCAGTGCTGAGTCTATGGACAGTGCTGAGTCTATGGGCAGTGTTGAGTCTATGAGTAGTGTTGAGTCTATGGGCAGTGTTGAGTCTATGGGCAGTGTTGAGTCTATGGGTAGTGTTGAGTCTATGGGCAGTGCTGAGTCTATGGACAGTGCTGAGTCTATGGGCAGTGTTGAGTCTATGAGTAGTGTTGAGTCTATGGGCAGTGTTGAGTCTATGGGCAGTGTTGAGTCTATGNGTAGTGTTGAGTCTATGGGCAGTGTTGAGTCTATGGGCAGTGTTGAGTCTATGGGCAGTGTTGAGTCTATGGGTAGTGTTGAGTCTATGGGCAGTGTTGAGTCTATGGGCAGTGTTGAGTCTATGGGCAGTGTTGAGTCTATGGGTAGTGTTGAGTCTATGGGTAGTGTTGAGTCTATGGGCAGTGTTGAGTCTATGGGTAGTGTTGAGTCTATGGATAGTGTTGAGTCTATGGGCAGTGTGTCCAATGAACTTTTTTGCACTGCACGTCGCCAACCATGCTAATCGGATGTGCGGCGGTGGTGGCACAAAAAACTGAAACACGAAACTCACTTCCAAGTAACTGGGGTTGATGTCAATCTGGATGACGATTTAAAAGCGCGGATCTCTCACGCCGGAGTCTTGCCTCCAAGACGGCCTGCGGTAGGCGCCACTGCGACCGCCGGTCTTCCCGTGACGCGACTCCACACTGGCTGTGAGCGGCGCGCGGCGCGGGCGCGGGTGGTGAGGCCCGTGGGGGAGAAATGAAAAACAATTGCGGTGAAGTATGGATCCAATCTTGGGGCCGACGGCGTTTTTTTTCTTGTTTTCTTGTTTTTTCTTCTCCTCTCTCCTCGGTCCGGCCACGGGGGGAAAAGGATCACGTGGGGGGTTCGCAAGGTCGCGGCGTTTTCATCCGTTACACCGGACAAATTCTCTCCCCTGGAGCTCGCCTCCCCCCACCACCACCACTGCTGCCTCCAGGCATCCACTGCCCGCCCCCCGCCCCCCNATCCAACTCCCTCCCACCGTCTCGCGCGACTAAAATAGCCCACTGCTCCGATGAAGTGGGTTTAAGCACGTAGCTTCCGGTTTCTGTGTTAAACCCACCACCTTCCACCGCCGCCACCACCACCAACGAAGCCACCACCACCACCACCAATGTTGCCACCACCAATGCCACCACCGCCACCACCAACGACATCACCGCCACTACCGCCACCACCAACATCGCCACCACCACTACGCCACCACCAATGTTTCCACCGCCACCTCCGACACCACCACTGCCTCTGCTGCCTCCACCCCTGCCACCTCCACCACCACTACCGACACCATCAATACCGCCACCACCAACGTCATTGCCTCCACCACCACCACCACCATCACCACCACTACTACCGCCACCACCACCACCAACTTCGCCACCACACACCCACAACCACCACCACCCCACAACCACCACCACCCCCACAACCACCACCACCCCACAACCACCACCACTACTGTCACTACCAATGTCACCGCTGCCATCGCCATTAAGTGACGGTGATGTCATCACGGCGCCTGTGCCAGGCCAGGTGCACTTTGAGGCTACCACGTGAAGTGTCGAAGGCTCGCTGACAGGAGGTAATGGGACAGACCCAGCAAGTGGCATGGGTTGGCTGACTGAGATGACTGGTCGATGCACCACCAGCTGTTCCCCCCCACTGTGCCAACTTGCTGAATTTTAGCTGCCCGGCACTCCGCTCATTGTTGTGAGCATCGCTCCTCTGCCCTCAGTTGTTGCCGGAGGGTGACTGCCTCCAACTTCCCAAGTAGCGCCCTTGACGAGCCTCTTCCATTGAGGCCGCCATCACCACCAATGCCGCCGCCACTACCACCTCCACCGCCACCACCATCACCGCCGCCACCACCACTACCGCCCCCTGCTACCACCACTACCAACTCCATCACCACCACTGCCGCCACCACCACCACAACCACCGACGTGCAAAATGCTGTTCGTGTGCACCCTGGCGGTGATTTATCAGTGCTCCCTGATAAACGTATACACACGTAAAGACGACTTGACACACTTCTGTTGAGATGGCGCTTCATTGAAGACACGCTCCACTTGACACCAGGCGGAGACCCCCACTGCAACAGCCCCGAGTCTCCGCGCGTTTCCCTTTTATACCGACACGAGGCCACGCCCCCTTTCGATCATTCTCGCTGACTCTGGACGCTCGCTCCACCAGCAGACTCCACCGTCCTCTTCCGTCACCTGACCACGCTCCCTTCTCGAACATTCCCGTGGCCACCAGTCCCTTCACACTCACAACTGACTCCCCTGTCATCACCTCCCGTGGCCACCAGTCCCTTCGCACTCACAACTGACTCCCGTCACTACCTCCCGTGGCCACCAGTCCCTGCGCACTCACAACTGACTCCCCTGTCACTACCTCCCGTGGCCACCAGTCCCTTCACACTCACAGCTGACTCCCCTGTCATTACCTCCCGTGGCCACTAGTCCACTCACACCCAGGCTGACTCCCCTGTCATTACCTCCCGTGGCCACTAGTCCATTCGTACTGCAGGCTGACTCCCCTGTCATTACCTACCATGGCCATTAGTCAATTTGTACTGCAGGCTGACTCCCCTGTCATTAACTCCCGTGGCCACCAGTCCCTTCGCACTCACAACTGACTCCCCTGTCATTACCTCCCGTGGCCACCAGTCCCTTCACACTCACAACTGACTCCCCTGTCATCTCCGTGGCCACCAGTCCCTTCACACTCACAACTGACTCCCCTGTCATTACCTACCATGGCCATTAGTCAATTTGTACTGCAGCTGACTCCCTGTCATTAACTCCCGTGGCCACCAGTCCCTTCGCACTCACAACTGACTCCCCTGTCATTACCTCCCGTGGCCACCAGTCCTTCACACTCACAACTGACTCCCCTGTCATTACCTCCCGTGGCCACCAGTCCCTTCACACTCNCAACTGACTCCCCTGTCATTACCTCCCGTGGCCACCAGTCCCTTCGCACTCACAACTGACTCCCCTGTCATTACCTCCCATGGCCACTAGTCCACTCACACTGCAGGCTGACTCCCCTGTCATTACCTCCNGTGGCCACTAGTCCACTCACACCCATGCAGCTGACTCCCTGTCATTACCTCCCGTGGCCACTAGTCCACTCGCACTGCAGGCTGACTCCCCTGTCATTACCTCCCGTGGCCACTAGTCCACTCACACCGCATGCTGACTCCCCTGTCATTACCCCCGTGCACTACCACTCGATGCAGGCTGACCCCCTGTCATTACCCCCGTGGCCACTAGTCCACTCACACCGCATGCAGGCTGACTCCCCTGTCATTACCTCCCGTGGCCACTAGTCCACTCGCACTGCAGGCTGACTCCCCTTTCATTACCTCCCGTGGCCACTAGTCCACTCACACCGCATGCAGGCTGACTCCCCTGTCATTACCTCCCGTGGCCACTAGTCCACTCGCACTGCAGGCTGACTCCCCTTTCATTACCTCCCGTGGCCACTAGTCCACTCACACCGCATGCAGGCTGTGTCATTACCTCCCGTGGCCACTAGTCCACTCGCACTGCAGGCTGACTCCCCTGTCATTACCTCCCGTGGCCACTAGTCCACTCACACCGCATGCTGACTCTATTGTCATTACACACAAGCAGCACAACGAGATGCAGGCGCAGCCCCTGCAATTGCCCGCTCGCCACACGTGTGTACGTGTGTACGTGTGTGTACGTGTGTGTGTGTGTACGTGTGTACGTGTGTGTACGTGTGTACGTGTGNGTGTGTACGTGTGTACGTGTGTGTATGTGTGTGTGTGTATGTACGTGTGTACGTGTGTGTGTACGTGTGTGTGTGTGTGNACGTGTGTGTGTGTGTACGTGTGTATGTGTATGTGTACGTGTGTGTGTACGTGTGTACGTGTGCATGTGTGTACGTGTGTGTACGTGTGTACGTGTGTATGTGTGTGTACGTGTGTACGTGTGTATGTGTGTACGTGTGTATGTGTGTACGCGTGTGTATGTGTGTACGTGTGTGTAGTGGTTAGCGCCGCTGCGCTACGAACCAGTGACGATTATTTGAACTGGTCATAGGTCCACTCAGCCTCAAATGAGTACCTGGTGCGGTGTGCAAACATCGTCACTGGGGAGACAAAGGCGGCCGGGCGTGGTGTTGGCCACCCACCCCCTCGGGTGCCACAGTTCTGGCCTTCATAGGTGCTCGCTAACAGCACTTGCCCCAACAGTTTGTTAAGGCTACACGGGGGATCTTTGTCTTTGCTTGTGTGCGTGGCGTGTGTGCGTGCGCTTGTGTGTGTGTGTGCGTGGCGCGTGTTTTAATTAATAAATAGATCATCCAAACATCGCCAGTGGCCCCAGCTCTGTTCATCTTCCGTGCCACCACACTTCAGGAGATAAGTAATTACCGCAATTAAAAATTGCCACGGATCATTTTTGTTAACGGGTCGGGAAGAACAAGAAAAAAAACACACGAGCCACTAAATTCGTTTCGTAATTTTTTTTTTTTAAACTTTCTTCCTCCGTCTCCTGCGTCGTCCCGCGTTCTTTCGGTGATTTGCTCCTAAACCGCCAGAGACTTGCCGGTCGGTCCCCGGCGATGTCACCACAGTCGATCTGCTCGCCACGCGAGGCACCGGCGGCTTAGATTTTCGGGGCTGCCGGCCATCGTCGGGACGGCGCTTTCGGACGCGCTTCCGCGGCCGTCTGGAACGTTCTTCTCCCCTCGCGAGGAAGCCACCGGGGAGGGAGGGGGGGAGCTTTAGACGTGGCGAAACCAATTCGTCTGGAACTGCTTTCGGCGTTGCAAGTTTGTTGTTCTTCCCCAGCGCCACCTCGCTCCGATGAACGCGGTCGGCTGCGTATGGCTCGATAGACGCTCAACATGCGTGCATGCAACATGCGTGCATGCAACATGCGTGCATGCAACATGCGTGCATGCAACATGCGTGCATGCAACATACGCGACGTTGTCCTCTTGATCGCGGCTTAGCGACGCGAGCGACATTCAAGCGACATCCGTGAACGACACCGCTAGCGACGCGCTAGCAACACGCTAGCAACACGCTAGCAACACGCTAGCAACACGCTAGCGATATGCAAGTGACACCGCTAGCGACACGCTAGCGACACGCTAGCGACAAGCAAGGACACGCTAGCGACACGTGAGGGACACCGCTAGCGACACGCAAGGGACACGCTAGCAACACGCTAGCGACACCGCTAGCGACAAGCAAGGGACACGCTAGCGACACGCAAGGGACACACAAGCGACACCGCTAGCGACACCGCTAGCGACAAGCAAGCGACACCGCTAGCGACACGCAAGCGACGCCACTAGCGACACGCAAGCGACACCGCTAGCGACAAGCAAGGACACGCTAGCGACACGCGAGGGACACCGCTAGCGACACGCAAGGGACACCGCTAGCAACACGCTAGCGACACCGCAAGCGACAAGCAAGGGACACGCTAGCGACACACAAGGGACACACAAGCGACACCGCTAGCGACAAGCAAGCGACACACAAGCGACACCGCTAGCGACACCGCTAGCGACACGCAAACGACGCCGCTAGCGACACGCAAGGGACACGCTAGTGACGCCGCGAGCGACACGCAAGCGACACGCTAGCGACACGCAAGCGACACGCTAGCGACACGCTAGCGACACGCAAGCGACACGCAAGCGACGCCACTAGCGACACCGCTAGCGACACGCAAGCGACGCCGCTAGCGACACGCAAGGGACACGCAAGGGACACGCAAGCGACACGCTAGCGACACGCAAGTGATACGCTAGCGACACGCAAGCGACACGCTAGCGACACGCAAGTGATACCGCGGCCGTTCGATTTTTGAGAAAGGATGGGGAGTGAGAAGTAGAAACTGACGAAAATCGAATCTCTCCCCTCTTGCTCCCCCCTCTCTCTCTCCCTACCCCCTCCCTCCCCAGCCCCCCTCCCTCCCCAGCCCCCTCCCTCCCCAGCCCCCNTCCCTCCCCCAGCCCCCTCCCTCCCCCTCCTCTGGCTTGCTCCTCTAAGCCGCTTTCAAAGCCGCCCGCGTGGCCTTCAGCGATGGACCGCAAAGGGCATTGCGGTCCCACGGACACAATTCTCTCCCTTGCCGCACTCCCTCCCGCTCCTCCCCACTCACACACCGACCCATCACGGCTCCCCCTCCCCCCCTACAAAAAAACTGTACATTATATAAAATACAAAATATTGCTATTTCGTAATTTATTAAATCCTTCTCGGAGCCTTGCTCCCCGGTAAGAAATAACGCGATTTTAAAGCGGGTTTCTCCCCAAATGAGAATGATGAACGTTGAACCTGAGAGAGGGGAGAGGGGGGGGGGAGATGGGAGATGGAGAGAGAAAGGGGGAGATGGGGAGAGAGATGGGGAGAGAGGGGGAGAGAGAGAGAGATGGGGAGAGATGGGAGAGAGATGGGAGATGGGAGAGAGNTGGGGAGAGAGATGGGGAGAGAGAGAGAGAGANGGGGAGAGAGATGGGAGAGGGGAGATGGGAGAGAGATGGGAGAGATGGGAGAGAGAGAGATGGGGATGGGAGAGAGATGGGGAGAGAGATGGGGAGGTAGGGAGAGAGGGAATTAGAGAGGAGGAGGAGGAGGAGGTGGAAGAGGTGAAGCAGCCGAGGAGGAGGATGAGAGAGAGGAGAGAGAGGAGAGACAGCGTGTGCGGTAGGGAGAGAGAGAGGGAGACAGCTGTGCGTGTGTGAAGGGAGAGAGAGAGAGAGAAGCGTGTGTGTGAAGAGGAGAGAAGAGGAGAGACAGCGCGTGTGTGTGAAGAGGAGAGAGAGAGAGAGACCGCCAGTGCAGATAGTCTGGGCACAGATTCCACACGCTCATTTGACCGCACGCAAAGCAGCGCCGCCGCCATCAACGCAGAGGTCGTGTACGCATTCAACATCTTCCTGACTCTTGCGTGTGTGAGGGTGTGTGTGTGTGGGTGTGTGTGTGGGTGTGTGTGTGTAGGTGTGCGTGTGCGTGTGTGTGTAGGTGTGTGTAGGTGTGTGTGAGGTTGTGTGCAGGTGTGTGTGTGGGTGTGTATAGGTGTGTGTGTGTGCGTCTGTGTAGGGTGTGTGTGGGTGTGTGTAGGTGTGTGTGAGTGTGTAGGTGTGCGTGTGTGTGTAGGTGTGCGTGTGTGTGTAGGTGTGTGTGTAGGTGTGTGTAGGTGTGTGTGTAGGTGTGTGTAGATGTGTGTGCGTCTGTGTAGGGGTGTGTNTGTGTGTAGGTGTGTGTGTGAGTGTGTGTAGTNGTGTGTGTAGGTGTGTGTGCGTCTGTGTAGGTGTGTGTGTGTAGGTGTCTGTGTGTGTGCGTCTGTGTAGGTGTGTGTGAGTGTGTGTGTAGGTGAGTGTGTGTGTAGGTGAGTGTGTGTGTGTGCGTCTGCTGTAGGTGTGTGTGAGTGTGTATGTGTGTGGGTGTGTGTGTAGGTGTGTGTGAGTGTGTAGGTGTGTGTGAGTGTGTGGTGTGTAGGTGTGTGTGCGTCTGTGTCGGTGTGTGTGCGTCTGTGTAGGTGTGTGTGTGGTGTGTGGGTGTGTGTGTAGGTGTGTGTGAGTGTGTGTGATGTGTGGATGTGTGTGTAGGTGAGTGTGTGTGTATGTGTGTGGGTGTATGTGTAGGTGAGTGTGTGTGTATGTGTGTGGGTGTGTGTGTAGGTGAGTGTGTGTGNAGGTGTCTGTGTAGGTGTGTGTGTGTGCATCTGTGTAGGTGTGTGTGAGTGTGTAGGTGTGTGTGTGTAGGTATGTGCTTCCATCCAGTAGCGCGCCTCGGCACGACGTCTGTGGACATGGTGCTGTTCACAGACGCTGTTGGCCTCCAACAATTTGCGCGTTCATAAGTGTCCACACGGTAACGTGGCTGGCTGATTTGGTTTGCCCTGTGAACGATTGTCTGTCGGGGAGACAGCGCTGTCTCCCCGACAGACCTGTTCTTCACCTGATGACGGCTGCTTGCGTTGTGGCCGAAACGTCGTGAGAATTATTTTATTATGTTTTATTTTATTATTTATTGTTTCTATTCTACGTTGACTTTACCGAAAGACCAAGAAGATGAATTTCTGCAGTCACGAAAGCGAAATTTACATTCAAGTGTCCGTCGGCTGATTCGGGCGGGGCAGGAGATGTTAACTACCTCGCCTGGTGTACAGGAGGTCGTGGGTTCGATCCCGACCCTGACGCCTGCTGCTGTATATTTGGAGTTTGCGTGTCTCTCTCTCTCTCATCATCATCACTGTGGCTAGGAGATGTTGACTACTCGCCTGGTATACAGGAGGTTGTGGGTTCGATCCCGACCCTGACGCCTGCTGCTGTATATTTGGAGTTTGCGTGTCTCATCATCATCACGGTGGCTAGGAGATGTTAACTACCTCGCCTGGTGTGCAGGAGATCGTGGGTTCGATCCAGACCCTGACGCCTGCTGCTGTATATTTGGAGTTTGCGTGTCTCTCTCTCATCATCATCATCACGGTGGCTAGGAGATGTTAACTACCTCGCCTGGTGTGCAGGAGGTCGTGGGTTCGATCCAGACCCTGACGCCTGCTGCTGCTGTGTATTTGCCTGCGTGTCTCTCTCTCCCGCGCGGTCTTCCACGTTTTTCTGTCCACATTGACAATCGACGTCACGGCGTTCCGAGTTACTCCTCGACGGTGACACGGACTCGCTAGCGAGCGGTGGCACAGTGGTTAGCGCGCTGCGCTACGGGGGAGACGTGTAACTATCAGCACTGCCGGCCTTCGTAGGTGCTGCTCGCTAACAGCACTTGCCCAGCGTTCTGCTGAAGGCTATCTGGGTGATCTTTGTGAGTGTGTACGTGCGGATCGGTGTCACGGGAGGATGTGGTTGCTGCTGTAAATTTCCACGCGATAAGCCACACCGTTCAGCTGTCGTCTGTGGCCAGGACGCTTACGACGAAGAGCAAATGACGGCTTAGCCTTGGTAAAATATATCAGCGCTTCACAGCGCGCAAGTGTGGCAATCATTGCACCACCGCTCCCCGGAACAAAAATCTATCCATCGGTACAAGGAACAAAAAATGCGTCCATCAATCTAATTGGCCAGCGAGCCAATAATGTGCAGCAGCAGTAGCAGCAGCAGCCGCAGCTAAAATCTCAAATCAGTTTCGACTTCTCTGGCTCTCATCAGCAGCGAGGGATGTGTGGCAGACCAATTACGTCTACCAGCAGCGTTGACATAAGCATCATCAACATCAGCAGCAGTATCAGCAGCATCATCATCAGCTAAACTATCGGTGGGTTTCGTCTTCTCTGGCTCTCATCAGCAGCGAGGGATGCGTGGCAGACCAATTACGTCTACCAGCATCATCAGCATCATCATCAGCATCATCATCAGCTAAACTATCGATGGGTTTCGTCTTCTCTGGCTCTCATCAGCGAGCCACTCGACTCCGATGTTATCGTGATCGCCGCCAGGAGCCTCTCTCTCGCTCTGCGGATGCCCGCGGCAATGACACGATGAACCAGCACTCCCACCCACTCCCGCATAATCAAGTTGTGACGCACCCCCTGGATTATGACAATTCATCAGCTCATCAAATACGGGGGGAGGGGGGGGGNCACGGCCCCCCCCCCNGTCTCCCGCGCGTTGCAAGGTCGGTCCTACGGTCGGTGTCGGATGATGAGCGCGTTTGAGATATTTCGGGGAGATGTTGGGGTGGTGGTGGTGGGGTGGTGGTGGGGTGGTGTGGGGTGGTGGTGGTGTGGTGNTGGGGNTGTGTGGGGTGGTGGTGTGGGGTGGTGGTGGTGGGGTGGTGGTGGGGNTGGTGGGNTGGTGGTGGGGTGGTGGTGGGGTGGTGGAGGTGGTGGTGGGGTGGTGGGGTGGTGGTGGGGTGGTGGGGTAGTGGGGTGTGGGGTGGGTGTGGGGTGTGGGGTGGGGTGGGGTGGGGGTGGGGTGGTGGGGTGTGGGGTGGGGTGGAGGGGNGGGTGACGTGGGTGGGTGACGTGGGTGGGTGCGTGGTGGGTGCGTGGTGGGTGCGTGGGGGGGTTATTGGGGTGGGGTGCGTGGGGGGGGCGTGGGGGGGGGTGCGTGGGGGGGGTGGGCCCCGCTCACCGTTCACCGCCGAGTCACGGGAAGCGCGCGAGCGCTTTTGAGCGTCGATTTCATTTCCGAGAGAGGGGGAGGGGGCGGGTCGCCGCGTTTACAAAGACGTCGTCGCTCATCACCGCGGAGAACCGTGNCGACACGACCACCCCCCCCATAGCTGCTGCCCGAACTGTGTACGCACGGCCTTGTGGAAGTCTCGGCCCTTCCCAAGCCCATGACGTACCGATGACGTAACGATGACTTTACTTTTATTTTGGTTTTGCCCGTTCCGTTGACGGGCGGCACCCACGCCCGGCCGCCTTTGTCTCCCCAGTGTGCGATGTTTTACTACGCTCCGGGTTACTCATTTGAGGCGAGTCGACCTAGTGGAGGCCCGGGACCGGTTCAGATAATCGTCACACACACACACAACACACACCCCTACAAAGACAAAGATCCCCGTATAGCCTTAACAGACTGTAGGGCAAGTGCTGTTAGCGAGCACCTATGAAGGCCGGAACGGCACACGAGGGGTGGGTGGCCAGCACCACGCCCGGCCGCCTTTGTCTCCCTAGTGGCGATGTTTACACATCGCACCAGGTACTCGTTTGAGGCTGAGTCGACCTAGGGGAGGCACCGGGACTCAGATAATCGTCACTGGTGTTGGCCGTGAGCGGGAATCGAACCCGGGTCGCCGGGTTCATAGCGCAGCGTAGCGCTAACCGCTACACCACCGCTCCCCACACACACACAGTGACACACATGGCACACCTAAACACACACACCTACACACACACACANCTCACGGAGTGGTCACGTCTCTATGGAGTGGTCACGTGGCCTCTATGGAGTGGTCACGTGGCTCTATCGGAGTGGTCACGTGGCCTCTATGGAGTGGTCACGTGGCCTCTATGGGAGTGGTCACGTGGCCTCTATCGGAGTGTCAATATTTCATCAGATCGTCGGTAATCGGCGTGCGGGTACGGAGAGAGAGAGAGAGACGGGTGGTGTGGTGGTTCTGTGTAATTGAGTACCCTAACAAAACCGAATTTAATGAACGCCCATTCTATTTCCGTCGCTAATGTCTGTTTTACGCACGCGTTCGACCATCGCTTTAAATTCATCACCGTGTCGCCTATTGATCAGTGTCCTCCAGAATGATAAATAGAGGTACGTTACAGCTATATTTATCTCTGTGTCCGCTAATGGTTTGGCGGGGCGGGGTGGTGGGGGCCTCACTCATCCAGCAGTGGATGGATTCGGTGGTGAGCGGTGGCGCAGTGGTTAGCGCTACGGCGGGCTGCATAGCGGCTCAGCGCGGGGGGGGGGGGGCTTACACCTGGTGAAATAAAAATGTAGCGCGTAGAGTCTCTGGGCTTTAGGTGAAATCACGTAGATAGAAAAAATAATAAAAATAAAATGATAAAAATAAATGAAAATAAAGTGAATGAAAAATAATAGAAATGAATGAAAATAAAGTTAATGAAAAATAATAAAAATGAATGAAAATAAAGTGAATGAAAATAATAAAAAAAATTCAAACAAAGTGAATGAAAAATAATAAAATAAATGAAATAAGTGAATGAAAGTAATAATAAAAATATTCAAACAAAGTGAATGAAAAATAATGATAAAAATATCACGACGTTTCGATCGCCAACACAAAAGCAATCGTCATCAGGAGGCGAAAAAAAAGCATTCACTTTATTTTCACTTTTTATTGTTTTAATATTGTTTTTCCTATCTACGTGACTTTCACGAAAGACCCAAAGGATATGGATTCCTGCAGTCACGAAAGCTTTCGAGTCGAGATTTGGCGCATGTGGTTTTGACAGTGGTTCGCACCCAGCCGTCTGAAGTGAGTTCGATTCCCAGCCCAAGGCCAAAGCTTGGCGTTGACCGGGGTGGTGAAGTATGGTCCAAATCATCCCTTCCCCGTGACCTACACAAGCATCAAAGGCAATATTCTTAGTTTTTTTCGGTAAAGTCGCGTAGGTAATAAGTATAACCCGTAAAAACAAAGTTTTCGCTCTAAATCCTTTATATGCGTGGCGGCTAGAGTCCTCTCGTCCTCTGGCTTGAGATGGCTGCCACCTATGGGTCAGATGATTGTCTGCAGTATTAAACAATTGGTAATTAAATATTTAATTTGTTTTCCCTAAACAGTGTAACATTTTGGAATTTTTTTTCACTAAAATTAATTGTCTCGCACAACGAGTCTGTGTGCAAAATGTCAACTCGATTGGATCACGGAAGTGGGTTAAAAAACGACCGAAAGGTTTGCACGGTCGTAAGCAAGCAAGCAAGCACGCAAGCACGCAAGCAAGCGAACTTAATATAAAGGATTAAAAAAAAAATTAATAAAAGTTAAATAAAAATAAAATAAAAATCACGACGTTTCGGAGGCAACACAAGCTTCCGTCTTCAGGTGGAACCGTCACAGCCACGAAAAAACCCAAGAATATGAATCCTTGCAGTCACGAAAGCTTCAAATCTAGAATCAAAAGCAATTCTTAGTCAAGTTTATAGTCAATGTTGTTCAATGATGTCTCAAGCAGCCTGATGGGACGGTGATCGCATCACTTGCTACCCCACCTCCCCCCCCCCCTTTTGAGCCAGTGGTGGAAATTCCATGTTCCTATGGCGAGTGCTAACCCCTGCTTGTGACCCACAAAGCGGTACCTATTTTATTGGCCCGCGTGTTAGATTGTTGGGGTTGGTTGTGCATTGCTGAGACTCCTAGAGGCGAACGAATGTTGCTTAAGAATGCTCACGGATTCATTTTACTGGTAGGAACCTTTGGTTCCACCAGCCCACAGGGGATTCTTGTGTCCGTCCGTCGTGCAGGGAGGGGCTGGGTGGGGAGGAGGGGCTAGGTGGGGAGGGGTGGGTGGGAGGGGCTGGGTGGGGTGGGTGGGGGGGTGGGGCTGGGTGGGAGGGCTGGTCACCCCGTGGTGCCCTTATAAACTCAACGTCTAACCTACTCACGCCGGCTTGTGCCCGCCCTCACACCACGCCGCCGTTGACCCTGGCCATTGACCGAGCAACCCAACAACGTTCCTACCAGCTCCCTCCGCAGGACAATGTGTTTTCTGAGGCATGTTCGGAAATTTTGTTTGTCTGTGGGTCTCAAATGGTTAGGGTTCGGTACATTTCCTGAGGCTCATGGAGCCAGACTAAGGCACATCTACAGTATTGGTATGATGCCGTGTCAATGTCCTGTGTGTCGTAGAGCCAGACTAAGGTACCTACAGTATTGGTATGATGCAGTGTCAATGTCTCTGTGTGTCGTAGAGCCAGACTGACACATCTACAGTATTGGTATGATGCCAGAGTCAATGTCTCTGCCAGACTAAGTCACATCTACAGTATTGGTATGATGCCGTGTCAATGTCCCTGTGTGTCGTAGAGCCAGACTAAGTCACATCTACAGTATTGGTATGATGCCAGAGTCAATGTCTCTGTGTGTCGTAGAGCCAGACTAAGGCACATCTACAGTATTGGTATGATGCCAGAGTCAATGTCTCTGCCAGACTGACACATCTACAGTATTGGTATGATGCTGTTGTGCGAGTAGCCGCCGGACCAAAATACAAAAGCAGAAACATCATTCGCGTCCATGGTCCCAATGGGAATGGTGGGGGGGGTTGGTGGGGGGATGGTGGGGGGAGTTTGGGTGGGGGGAGGGGCACTGCAATGGTGAGGGAGGAGAGGGAAGGATGGTGGGGGAGGTGACTTGGGGCATTTCGTGTTCCGGCTGGGATCAGTCACTCACTGTGTCTCGCTCGCTCACTCACTCATCTGTTCGCTCGCTCGCTCGGCACCCTCGCACGCACATGCTCACCGGTTATCTCACTCACTCGGCCACTCACTCGTGCTGTCAATCAAACACCCATTTACACACACACACACTCACCCACCCACCTACACACACACTCACCTACACGCACACTCACCCACCTAACTACACACACACTCATATACACACTCACCCACCCAGCTACACACACCACCCACCCACACGCACACTCACCCACCCAGCTACACACACACACCACCCACCTACACACCCATTCACCCACACGCACACTCACCCACCC
Source organism: Lethenteron camtschaticum (assembly GCA_018977245.1). Taxonomy (NCBI): domain Eukaryota; kingdom Metazoa; phylum Chordata; class Hyperoartia; order Petromyzontiformes; family Petromyzontidae; genus Lethenteron; species Lethenteron camtschaticum. The sequence goes on along the minus strand of MU249687.1, from coordinate 148,915 downwards.
AGCTACACACACACTCACCCACCCAGCTACACACACACTCACCCACCCACCTACACACCCACTCACTCACCAACCCACCTACACACTCACCCACACACACACTCACCCACCCACCTACACACTGACCCACCTACCCACGCACACTCACATACACTCACCTACACACACACTCACCCACCCACCTACACACACACCTACACACACACACCTACACACACTCACACTCACACACCTACACACACACACCTACACAAACACCTACACACACCACACACACACGCACACACACACACACTCACACACTCACACACGCACACACCTACACACACACACCTACACACACCTACACACACGCACCTACACACTCACACACACCTACACACTCACACACCCCTACACACACACCTACACACACTCACACACCTACACACTCACACCTACATACACACACTCACACACACACCTACACACACTACCTACCTACACACACACTCACACACCTACACACACACCTACACACACACCTACACACACACACCTACACACACACACCTACACACACACACCTACACAAACTCACACACGCACACACCTACACGTGTATAAGCACACTCCTACACACACACACACATACTCACACACACACACCTACACACACACCTACACACACACACACACTCACACACACACTACACACACACCTACACACACTCAAACACACACAAGTTACTCGCAATCCAAGGTTTTACTGTACTAGAGACAGCGGCCGTTTCACGTCCCCAGTCTCGCCACCAGTGTCAGACCAGAGATCAACGCGGTGAGCAGTTACATCATGCGATAGCTTTTCTCTGCCAGTATCAAAGTCTACAAAAATAAGGAATAGGTCCTAGATTTGAAGCTTTCGTGACTGCAAGGATTCATATTCTTAGGTTTTTCGGTAAAGTCACGTAGGTAAAAAATTAAAATTAATAAAAGTAAAATAAAAATAAAATAAAAATCACGACGTTTCGGAGGCAACACAAGCTTCCGTGATTTTTATTTTATTTTTATTTTACTTTTATAAATTTTTATTTTTTACCTACGTGACTTTACCGAAAAAACCTAAGAATAAGGAATAGGTGTGTTTAACCTTTCTAGAAATCGTACAGGAGGTGTGCTAAGATGTTCAAACGCCAAGTTTAATAGCTTTTCCACGGAAGCAAGTAGCTTCGTAAACCACACACGGTACCCTGTGGTGAACCTATCACCGGGATATTATTAAACCGTCCGTCAGCGCTGGGTACATTATTTTTTTTTNCGGACACAAAACGCCTAAAGCCGCCCCTTCGAAATCAAATTACACCACCACCGACCAACCCTGCCCCCGCCCTCCCCTTATTAAACAAAAAAACTTTAATTAACGGTCCGATGGCTATAAGAATGTGTTTAACCCTTTCTGGCTATGAAACAGAAGAGCGCTAAGATGTTAAACCACCAAACAGAAACCTCTCGCGAGGGATCAAGTGCCGCATTAATCACACAAGGCGCTTGCGGTGAACGTGGAAACAGAAAAAACATGCCGATGGTATACGGCGGCATTGTCTTTTACAAGTAATTGTTCCAAACCAGGGATGGCTTTCTTTAGGGCCTGGTCTCAAACGGGTGTTAGACCAGAGAACGACGCCAAAATGCGAGCAGCTTGACTGTGAAGGAGACTCTTTTTGTATCGTGTGTGTCTTAATAAAATACGATAAAATCACGCGCAATATATATTTATTGAGAACCGAACAGAAAAAAAAAACCTAATCCAATTTTTCAGCAGCAGCAGCAGCGGCAGCAGCCGGCGTAAAAATGTATTTGGTGTCCGTCCGTTTGGACGACATCTCTTCATTTGGCGAGCATATATCGACTTTTTTAAATCCTTTATATTAAGTTCACTTGCTTGCGTGCTTGCGTGCTTGCTTGCTTACGACCGTGCAAATCTTTCGGTCGTTTTTTAACCCACTTCCCGTGATCCAATCGAGCTGACATTTTGCACACAGACTCGTTGTGCGTGACAATTTATTTTCGTGAAAATTTTTTCAAAATTTTACACTGTTAGGGAAATTAAATATTTATTACCAATTGCTTAATGGTGGCAGACAATCATCTGACCCATAGGTGGCAGCCATCTCAAGCCAGAGGATGAGAGGACTCTAGCCGCCACGCATATAAAGGATTTGGAGTGAAAAACTTTGTTTTTTTACGGTTAATTTTTTTCTGTGCTCCTCTCGACGGGAGCCGGTCCGACGTTGCCAGATTTGAGGGATCGGGCGGCGACGTGCCGGGCGGAGCACGGCACGTCTACCGTCTCTTAGGTTGTTTTCGGTACAAGTCACGTGGGGTAAAATAAATAATAAAAGTAAAACTAATAGAAGTGATTTCATAGTGAATATACAGCAGTGTGCTATACAGTTGAGTGGGTAGAATAAAACATAGTGTAATATGACAAGGTATAGTCAATAAGCATATTAGTTGCTGCGGTGCCATATTATTAACATTCCTTCCCTTTATTAATGCTACCCCTATCCCCTCCCTTTGATGCTGCTAATCCTGCATATGCACGGCATAATGTGACTTTAAACCCCTCGCCAAACCTCCTACGCACCTCACAAGTAGTGACTAATCCCATATCTGCATTTCCCATAAATATGCTAAATTCCTCTTGATATGCAAATTCTTTTGTCAAGGCGCCCTTCCCCCTCCAACCCAGCAGCTTAAATAGTCGCTCCAAGCCTGGTGGTGTTTCATTCAGACTCTGTCTTCCCGACAGACCTGTTCTCCACCTGAGGACGGCTGCTTGCGTTGCGGCCGAAACGTCGTGAGAATTATTTTATTATGTTTTATTTTTATTATTTTATTACTTCCCTTCTACGTGACTTTACCGAAAGAACCAAGAAGATGAATCCCTGCAGTCACGAAAGCTTTAAATCGAAATATAATAATAGAAGTAAAACGATGAATCACGACGTTTCGGAGGCAACACAAGTCTCTGTCATCAGGTGGGACCTTGTTCGTAAGTGGGGTGTTCGTAAGTGGGGTGTTCGTAAGTGGAGGTGTTCGTAAGTGGGGTGTTCATAAGTGGGGTGTTCGTAAGTGGGGGTTTTCGTCAATGGGGTGTTCGTAAGTGGGGTGTTCGTAAGTGATGGTGGTGTTCATAAGTCAAAGACTGCCCGTATCGCCGTTGAAATAATTTCACGTTGCAGAAGCCTTAACAACAACTTGCATCGTAACAACTGCCTGATTACTAATCTAGTATATAATTACAATAACTCCCCCTTGAATCTTTGCACCTGATGAGTTGATGAGTTATTGATGACGTCACCCTGCTGCTGCTCTATATAAGAACGGGAGACAGAGCAGAGCCTTACCATTCTGGCGAATTTCCCGATGATGCTGGATGCAATTACCAGCGAAACGTCGTACACTCAAATTGTAAATGTTGTGGTTTCACGCTTCAACACACCGGTGGGCTAAAGCAGCGAACTATTTGTCTTTTGTCAACGTGACACTTTTTTACTGAGTGGCCGTGTCGGGTGGTGGAGGATTACGACACATTTATAAATAACGCGATCTAAACCCAAAAATGTTGATTACGAACAAAACAACTGAAATCCATTCCCACCAATGGTTGTTGTTCGTCGTATTTCTCTTTCTTCATTTTGCTTGCTACACAAGCCGAAATGTTACGTTCATTCTCGGAGCCCAGTAAAAAAAAAAANTGTGTTCGCTTGAGACGGCGCGCGGGTTTGCAGGCGGACGGTTCTCCCGCGGCCGTTGGAGATTTCTTAGCCTGCAAATAATGAAACGTCTTCTCGGCCCAATTCTTACGTTTATTTGTGGCTTCGCCAGCCAATTTTCGTCGCTTTGTTGACTCCTCATCCTCACTGACCTTCGAGGCGGGCCTGTGGCTTCGGTGCGGTTCGTGAATGGCCTTGTCACACGGAGCCAGCACCGCTGAGGATCATGGGTTCTGAATCAGGCGTCTGTTGCATAGAAAGTTGATGGTCTCAGCCTGGTCACCAGCGAATCGCACATAGACCCATAGACACGCAGAGACCTACAGACTCGCACAGAGACCCATAGACTCACACAGAGACCCATAGACTTGCACAGACCCATAGACTCATACAGACCCATAGACTCACACAGAGACCCATAGACTCGCACAGAGACCCATAGACTCGCACAGAGACCCATAGACTCGCACAGAGACCCATCGACTCGCACAGAGACCCATAGACTCACACAGAGACCCATAGACTCACACAGACCCATAGCTCACACAGAGACCCACAGACTCGCACAGAGACCCACAGACTCGCACAGAGACCCACAGACTCGCACAGAGACCCACAGACTCACACAGAGACCCATAGACTCGCATAGTGACCCACAGACTAATATAGTAGCCCACACACACATAGACCCACAGACTTACACAAATACCCACAGACTACACAGAGACCCACAGACTCACATAGTAACCACAGACTCACATAGTAACCCACAGACTCACACAGACACCCATAGACTCACACAGAGACCACACTCACACAGAGACCCACAGACTCGCACAGAGACCCACAGATTCGCACAGAGACCCACAGACTCACACAGAGACCCACAGACTCACACAGAGAACAGAAAACTACAGACTCACACAGAGACCCACAGACTCACACAGAGACCCACAGATTCGCACAGAGACCCACATACTCACACAGAGACCCACAGACTCACACAGAGAACAGAAAACTACAGACTCACACAGAGACCCACAGACTCGCACAAAGACCCACAGACTCGCACAGAGACCCACAGACTCGCACAGAGACCCACAGACTCACACAGAGACCCACTCACTCACACAGAGAACAGAAAACTACAGACTCACACAGAGACCCACAGACCCGCACAGACTCACACAGAGACCCACAGATTCGCACAGAGACCCACATACTCACACATAGACCCACAGACTCATACAGAGACCCACAGACTCACACATAGACCCACAGACTCACACAGAGACCCACAGACTCACACAGAGACCCACAGACTCACACAGAGACCCACAGACTCACACAGAGACCACAGATTTAAGCGGGTTTCTCGTGCGGTGAGTTGATGGTCTGTGCCCGGTGACCAGTGGACCGTACCAAAAACAAACATTTATTCTGGTGTTGATGATGTTGGTGGTGGACACGATGATACCACCAAGTTGCGACTTCTCTTCACGCTTCTCGTGTTGATGTCGATGACGACGGGGATGATCGTAACCATGATGACGTGCGTCACCTTTCGGCTTCGATTTTCAGTGCTTGCTTCTGACTGATGATGATGATGATCAAGATGACGATGGTTACATTTATTTTACTCCCACCACAGTTGGAGCTACTGCTGCTACTTATCACCCCCGTGACCCTCCCAGTGACCCACGTGACCCTCCCTGACCCGTGACCCCCCTCTCCCGTGACCCTCCCAGTGACCTCTGGTGACCGTCCCTGACCCACGTGACCCTCCAATGACCTCCGGTGACCCTCCCTGACCCACGTAACCCTCCCTGATCCACGTTAACCTCCTCCCCCGTGACCCTCTCTGACCCGTGACCTCCCTGTGACCTTTCCCGTGGGTGTCTCCCGCAGGTCCCATGTGATGCCCCGGCTCCAGGAGTCTCGCTCCACGAGTCTCTGCTCAGCCCCAGCACAGTGGAGGCCCTCGACCTCAGCATGGAGCAGGAGGTGGTCATCCGCGCCGTGCACAGCAGCATCCTGGGCCAGGACTACTGCTTCGAGGTGACTAAGGCGCGTTGCCCGGCTGTCCGTGTCATCGACCGTCGTGGGTGTCGCAGTCGTCTTTCGTGTCGTCAAAGTGCAGAAATCACGGGGCAGACGCAGGTGCTACGGGTTGCATGCTGTGGCAAGCTAGGTTCAGAGGTCACGGGGCAGGCCCAGGTGCTGTGGGTTGTCTGCTGTGCCAGTCTAGGTCAGAGGTCACGGGGCAGACCCAGGTGCTGTGGGTTGCTGCTGTGCCAGGCTAGGTGTAGAGGTCAATGGGTTGCTTGCTGTGCCAGCCCAGGTGCTATGGGTTGTTGCTGTGCCAGGCTAGGTGCATGAGGTGACGGGGCAGACCCAGGTGCTATGGGTGGCCTGCTGTGCCAGCTAGGTTGACGGGGCAGACCCAGGTGCTATGGGTGGCCTGCTGTGCCAGCTAGGTGCAGAGGTCACGGGGCAGACCCAGGTGCTGTGGGTTGCCTGCTGTGCCAGGCTAGGTGTAGAGGTCACGGGGCAGACCCAGGTGCTATGGGTGCAGGCTAGGTGTAGAGGTCAATGGGTCAGGCCCAGGTGCTGTGGGTTTCCTGCTGTGCCAAGCTAGGTTCAGAGGTCACGGGCAGACCCAGGTGCTGTGGGTGCCTGCTGTGCCAGGCTAGGTGCATGGGTGACGGGCAGACCCAGGTGCTATGGGTTGCTGCTGTGCCAGGCTAGGTGCAGAGGTGACGGGCAGACCCAGGTGCTATGGGTTGCTGCTGTGCCAGGCTAGGTGCAGGGTGACGGGCAGACCCAGGTGCTATGGGTGGCCTGCTGTGCCAGGCTAGGTGCAGAGGTCACGGGGTCAGACCCAGGTGCTATGGGTTGTCTGCTGTGCCAGCTAGGTGCAGGGACACGGGTCAGACCCAGGTGCTATGGGTTGCCTGCGGTGCAGGCTAGGTGCAGGGTCACGGGTCAGACCCAGGTACTATGGGTGGCCTGTTGTGCCAGTCTAGGTGCAGAGGTCACGGGGCAGACCCAGGTGCTGTGGGTTGCCTGCTGTGCCAGGCTAGGTGCAGAGGTCACGGGGCAGACCCAGGTGCTATGGGTTGCTTGCTGTGCCAGGCTAGGTGCAGAGAGGTCACGGGGCAGCCCAGGTGCTATGGGTGCCTGCAGTGCCAGGCTAGGTGCAGAGGTCAATGGGTCAGACCCAGGTGCTATGGGTTGCCTGCTGTGCCAGGCTAGGTGTAGAGGTCAATGGGTCAGGCCCAGGTGCTGTGGGTTTCCTGCTGTGCCAAGCTATGCGTAGAGGTCACTGGGCAGACCCAGGTACCATGGGTTGACCGCTGAGATGACTGGCTGATGTGTCACCCTGTGTTCCTCCTCACCACGGCACCTTTGCTCACATTCGTACAGACGCACAAAGACAAAGATCCCCCGATTAGCCTCATCAAACTGCTGGGACAAGTGCTGTTAGCGAGTAGCACTGTGAAGGCCGGAATGGCACACCAGGGGGTGGGTGGGCGGCACCACGCCCGACCGCCTTTGTCTCCCCAGTGGCGATGTTCACACACCGCACCAGGTACTCATTTGAGGCTGAGTCGACCTAGAGGAGGCCAAGGACCGGTTAATATAATCGTCACTGGGGTTGTTGGTCGTGAGTGGGAATCGAACTCGGGTTTGTCGGGTTCATAGCGCAGAGCACTAAACGCTCACCACGACTTGCATGCAAACACACATTCACACACGCACACACACGTGCACACACGCATGCGCACACACGCGCGTGCACACGCACCAACGCGCGTGCACACGCACACACACGCACACACACACGCACACACACACACACACATTCACACACGCACACACACATTCATACACGCACACACACACACACACATTCACACGCACACACACGTGCACACACGTGCACACACGCATGCGCACACACACACACACGCGCGTGCACACACATTCACACACGCACACACACGCGCACACACGCACACACACGCACACACATTCACACACGCACACACGCATGCGCACACGTGCACACACGCATTCACACACGCACACACACGTGCACACACGTGCACACACGCATGCGCACACACACGCACACACACACACGCGCGTGCACACGCACACACACGCACACACACGTTCACACACGCACACACACACGCACACACGCACACACATTCACACACGTGCACACACGTGCACACACACACACACGCAAGCGCACACACACACACGTGCACACACGTACAGAGGCCGCTGTACATCGTGACTGTGCGAGGAGTAACAAGCAGACAGGATGCGTCGTGGGTCAGTCGCAGAGACGTCTCGGGGGACTGGCGGATGAATTACTGATCAGCCGCAGCAGCAGCAGCAACAGCAGTAGTAGCAGCAGTGGCAGCAGCAGCGTCATCAGCAGCAGCAACAGCAGCAGTAGCAGCAGTAGTAGTAGCAGCATCAGCAGCATCAGCAGCAGCATCAGCAGCAGCAGCAGCAGCATCAGCAGCAGCAGTAGTAGCAGCAGCAGCAGCATCAGCAGCAGCAGCAGTGTCCAGCAGCAGTGTCAGCAGCATCATCAGCAGCAGTAGCAGCAGAAGCAGTAGCAGCAGCGGCAGCAGTAGCAGCAGCATCAGCAGCAGTAGTAGCAGCAGCAGCAGCAGCATCAGCAGCAGCAGTCAGCAGCAGCAGCNTCAGCAGCAGCNGTAGCATCAGCAGCAGCAGCAGTGTCAGCAGCAGTGTCAGCAGCATCATCGCAGCAGTAGCAGCAGATCAGCAGTAGCAGCAGCGGCAGCAGTAGCAGCAGCAGCAGTATCAGCAGCAGCAGCAGCAGCTTTAACAGCGAACAGTGGCACCACCACAGCGGTAGTAACCGGGCGGCCTGCCGGATTCCAACCGCGAACCTCCACCAGGCGTCTCTGAGATGCGATTTAAAGCTTTCGTGACTGCAGGGATTCATCTTCTTGGTTCTTTCGGTAAAGTCACGTAGAAGGGAAATAATAAAATAATGAAAATAAAACATAATAAAATAATTCTCACGACGTTTCGGCCACAACGCAAGCAGCCGTCCTCTGGTGAAGAACAGGTCCTCTTGATATGCACATTCTTTTGTCAAGGCGCCCTTCCCCCTCCAACCCAGCTTAAATATACGCTGCCAAGCCTGGTGGTGTTTCATTCAGACACTGTCTCCCCGACAGACCTGTTCTTCACCTGAGGACGGCTGCTTGCGTTGTGGCCGAAACGTCGTGAGAATGATTTAATTATGTTAAAATTTTTATTAATAAAATAAAACGTAATAAAACAATTATTTTATTATGTTTTATTATCATTAATAAAAATTAAACATAATAAAATAATTTTAATTTATTATGCTTTATTTTTATTATTTTATTACTTCCCTTCTACGTGACTTTACCGAAAGAACCAAGAAGATAATTCATATCGTTCATATTATGAATGTTCACGTGTAGAAGGTGGTGGAGGGGTCTAGTGACAGGTGTACAGCGGAGAGAGTGAGACTCAGTGTCCTAGCCCCCCCCCCCCTCTTTGCGCTTGCGCCGTACCCTTGACTCGACCTATCCCGGCGCTGCCGCCACCGCCGCTGCGCCGCCTGCGCCCGCGTGCCGCTTAATGAGTTGGGGGAATTCTGCTCCGACGCTTGCGGCGGAGTGAGGCCCACGCTTCCCTCTCACCCCGGGGCGCTCGCTCGCTCACCCTCTCGCTCGCTCGCACGCTCACCCTCTCGATCGCTTGCTCGATCTCTCGCCCGCTCGCTCGCTCACCCTCTCGCTCGCTCGCTCGCCCTCTCGCTCGCTCACCCTCTCGCTCGTTCGCACGCTCACCCTCTCGCTCGCTCGCTCGCCCTCTCGCTCGCTCGCTCGCTCACCCTCTCACTCGCTCGCACGCTCACCCTCTCGCTCGCTCGATCTCTCGCTCGCTCACCCTCTCGCTCGCTCGCACACTCACCCTCTCGTATGCTTACCCTCTCGCTCACTCGCACGCTCACCCTCTCGCTCGCTCACCATCTCGCTCGCTCGCACGCTCACCATCTCGCACACTCACCCTCTCGTACGCTCACCTCTCGCTCGCTCGCACACTCACCCTCTCGCTCGCTCACCCTCTCGCTCGCTCGCACGCTCACCATCTCGCTCGCTCACCATCTCGCTCGCTCGCACGCTCACCATCTCGCACACTCACCCTCTCGTACGCTCACCCTCTCGCTCGCTCGCACGCTCACTCTCGCTCGCTCGCACGCTCACCATCTCGCACACTGACCTCTCGCTCGCTCGCTCGCCCACCATCTCGCACACTCACCCTCTCGCTCGCTCGCTCGCTCACCCTCTCGCTCGCTCACCATCTTGCATACTCACCCTCTCACACACTCACCCTCTAGCTCACTCGCACGCTCTCTCGCTCGCTCACCTCTCGCTCGCACGCTCTCGCTCGCTCACCCTCTCGATTGCTCGCACACCCTCTCGATTGCTCGCACGCTCACCCTCTCGCTCATCCACACGCGTGCTCGTTTACCAGCTCGCTCGCTCGCTCGTTCAGTCGCTCGCTCGTTCAGCCGCTCGCTCGCCCGCCCGCCCGGCCACTTGCTCGCTCGTTCACCCTCTCGATTGCTCGCACGCTCACCCACTCGCTCGCTCATCCACACGCGTGCTCGTTTACCGCTCGCTCGCTCGTTCAGCCGCTCGCTCGCCGCCGCCCGTCCACTTGCTCGCTCGTTCACCNACTCACTCAGCGCTCGCTCGCTCACCCGCCCGCTCACTCGTTCAGCCGCTCGCTCGCCCGCCCGCCCGTCCACTTGCTCGCTCGTTCACCCACTCACTCAGCCGCTCGCTCGCTCACCCGACCGCTCACTCGTTCAGCCGCTCGCTCGCCCACCTGCCCGTCCACTCGCTCGCTCACTCGCTCGCTCACTCGCTCGCCCGTTCACCCGCCCGTCCACTCGCTCGCTCACTCGCTCGCTCACTCGCTCGCCCGTTCACCCACTCACTCAGCCGCCCGCTCGCCCGCTCGCCGCCGCCCCGCCGTGTCGCGAACACAGGGATTTTGAAAGCGAAGCCATAAATCAAAAGCGGTATGGGAACGGCGACGCGCTGCGTGGCCGGGTGCAGTCCNGTGTGTGTCTGTGTGTGTGTCTGTGTGTGTGTGTGTGGCTGTGTGTGTGTGTGTGCTGTGTGTGCGTGTGGCTGTGTGTGTGTGTCTGTGTGTGTGTGTCTGTCTGTGTGTGTGTGTNGCTGTGTGTGTGTGTGGCTGTGTGTGTGTGGCTGTGTGTGTGTTGTCTGTGTGTATATGTGGCTGTGTGTGGCTGTGTGTGGCTGTGTGTGTGGCTGTGTGTGTGTGTCTGTGTGTGTGTGTGTGTCTGTGTGTGTGTGTGTGTCTGTGTGTGTCTGTTTGTGCGTATGTGTGTGTGTCTGTCTGTGCGTGTGGCTGTGTGTGTGTGGTTGTGCATGTGGCTTTCCGTGCATGTGACTGTGTGTGTATGTGCAGGTCAGTGTGTGTGTGTCTGTATGGATCAGGTATTGAGACTGAGTCGACCTAGGGGATGCCCGGTTCACATAAACGTCACCGATGTTGGTGGCTGTGAGCGGTAATACAACTGCGCACACACACAAAGACAAAGATCCCCCATGCAGCCTGAACAGACTGTAGGGGCAAGTGCTGTTAGCGAGCACCTATGAAGGCCGGCACGGTACACAAGGGGGTGGGTGGCCAGCACCACGCCCAACCGCCTTTGTCTCCCCAGTGGCGATGTTTACACACCGCACCAGGTACTCATTTGAGGCGAGTCAACCTAGAGGAGGCCCGGACCAGTTCTGATAATCGTCACCGGTGTTGGCCGTGAGCGGGAAACGAACCCGGGTCGCCAGGTTCATAGCGCAGGGCTAACCGCTCCACCACCGCTCCCACACACACACAAACACACAATCACACGCACAATTACGCACGCAAACACACAAAACACACACACAAACACACACAATCACGCACACAAACACACAAAACACACACAACACACACACNATGACGCACGCAACACACAAAACACACACACAAACACACAATGACGCACGCAAACACACAAAACACACACACAAACACACAATCACACACAATGACGCACGCAAACACACAAAACACACACACAAACACACACACAATCACGCACGCAAACACACAAAACACACACACAAAGCACACAAACACACAAAACGCATAAACACACACACAAACACACACAACACACACAAACACACAAAACACACAATCACACACAAACACACACAGACACAATCACGCACGCAAACACACAAAACACACACACACAAAACACACGCAAACACACAATCACACACACAAACACACAAACACACAGACACAATCACGCACGCAAACGCTGTCGCCTTGAAGAGCAGCTCATCTCATGACATAGCTCCTCAACTGGAGCGCTGCGTTGTTGGGAACAATCCAAGCTCTGCTTTAATGATGCCTGTCATGCAAATGATGAAATTTGGAATGTATTCAATTAGGCCATTATACAGACACGGCATGGGTTTAATTAGCCCACTACACTTGCCTCGCGTGCTGGAACAAGGTTGTGTTGTGTGGTGTGTGGGGTGGTGTGGTGTGTGGTGTTGTGGTGTGTGGGGTGGTGTGGTGTGTGTTGGTGTGTGTTGTGTGTTGTGGTGTGTGTTGTGGGTGTTGTGTTGTTGTGTTTGTGTCGTTGTGTTTGTGTTGCTGTGTTGGTGTGCTGTGTGGTGTGTGTTGTGGGGTGGTGTGTGGTGTTGTGGTGTGTGGGGTGGTGTGGTGTGTGTTGGTGTGTGTTGTGTGTTGTGGTGTGTGTGTGGGTGTTGTGTTGTTGTGTTTGTGTCGTTGTGTTATGTTGCTGTGTTGGTGTGCTGTGTGGTGTGTGTTGTGGGTGGTGTGTGGTGTTGTGTGTGTGGGTGGTGTGGTGTGTGTTGGTGTGTGTTGTGTGTTGTGGTGTGTGTTGTGGGGTGTTGTGTTGTTGTGTTTGTGTCGTTGTGTTTATGTGTGTGTTGGTGTGCTGTGTGGTGTGTGTTGTGGGGTGGTGTGTGTGTTGTGGTGTGGTGTGTGTTGTGTGTGGTGTGNGGTGTTGTGAGTGTTGTGGTGTGTGTGTGGTGGTGGTTGTGTGTGGTGTGNGTTGTGTTGTGGTGTGTGTTGTGGTGTGTAGTGGTGTGTGTTGTGGTGTGGTGTGTGTGTGGTGTGTGTGTGTGTGTTGTGGTGGTGTTGTGTGTGTTGTGTGTGTTGTGGTGTGTTGTGGTGTGGTGTGTGTGGTGTGTGGTGTGTGTGTGTGTTGTGTGTGTGTGTGTGTGTGTGTGTGTGGTGTGGTGTGTGTGTGTGGTGTGTGTTGTGGTGTGTGGTGTGTGTTGTGTGTGTGTGGTGTGTNTGTGGTGTGTGTGTGGTGTGTGGTGTGTGGTGTGTGTTGTGTGTGTGTGGTGTGGTGTGTGTTGTGGTGTGTGTTGTGTGTGTGTGTGGTGTGGTGTGTGTGTGGTGTGTGTGTGTGTGTGTTGTGTGGTGTGTGTTGTGGTGTGTGGTGTGTGTTGTGTGGTGTGTGTTGTGGTGTGTGTTGTGTGTGTGTTGTGTGGTGTGTGGTGTGTGGTATGTGTTGTGTGTGGTGTGTGATGTGGTGTTCGGTGTGTGTTGTGGTGTGTGTGTGTGTGTTGTGTGTGGTGTGTTGTGTGGTGTGTGTTGTGGTGTGTCATGTGGTGTGTGTTGCGGTATTGTGTTGCTGTGCATCTTGTTGTTGTGGTGTGTGTTGTTGTGTTTATGTTGTGATGAGTTGTGTGTCGATCAGTGGTTCTTCATCTTTGCTGCAGTCTTGCAACCCTTTGGTTCCCAATCGATAACAAAAATGTACGATGTTAATAATAAATAAATACATCATCATCATCATCATCGTCGTCGTCGTCGCACAAGGCAGTGGGATACTACTGGATGATGCTGCTTCTAGATCAGTGGTTCTTCATCTTGGCTGCAGTCTTGCACCCCACGAGAGAAAGAGAGAGACCGGACCAGCCGGCAGAGACCAGGACTCAGAGTAGGACCCCTAGCCCCTGGAAGTTGTGTACCCTGTGTGTGTTATTGTAACAGCTTTAATAAACCTCTTCTTGGTTCTTTCGGTAAAGTCACGTAGAAGGGAAAGTAATCAAATAATAAAAATAAACATAATAAATAATTCTCACGACGTTTCGGCCACAACGCAAGCAGCCGTCCTCAGGTGAAGAATGAAACACCACCAAGCTTGGTGGTGCTTCATTCTTCGAATGGAAATGCTAAATTCCTTTGTCAAGGCGCTCTTCTTACCCCTCCAACCAGCTGAAATATACGCTCCAAGCTTGGTGGTGTTTCATTCTTCAACCTGAGGACGGCTGCTTGCGTTGTGGCTGAAACGTCGCGAGAATAATTTTATTATGTTTAATTTTATTACTAAAATAAAACATAATAAATAATTATTTTATTATGTTTTATTGTTATTAATAAAAAGAAAGCATAACAAATTAATTATTTTATTATGTTTTAATAAAACATAATAAAATAATTGTATTGTATTATGCTTTATTATTTCTACTAAAAATAGAACGTAATAAAATAATTATTTTATTATGTCTTATTTTAATTATTTTATTACTTCCCTTCTACGTGACGACTTTACCGAAAGCACCAACAAGATGAATCCCTGCAGTCGTCACGAAAGCTTTAAATCGAAGCTTTAATAAACCCCTTGACGAAAGTCCCTTATCTTACCAGTGCGTCTGTGGGAACTTCTCTACATTCTAGATTTGAAGCTTTCGTGACTGCAACGAGACAAGAAGTCACAGCTTCTCGAGACGCTGGCCTTCCTCAAGAGATGCAGCGATAACAAGAGCTTGCCTCTTGAATCCCTGCCTCACTTGATGCAGCAAATCTGGCTGTGACGGTCCCACCTGATGACGGAGACTTGTGTTGCCTCCGAAACGTCGTGATTTTTATTGTTTAATTTTTATTAATTTCATTTTTTACCTACGTGACTTTACCGAAAGAACTAAGAGTATCAATCCTTGCAGTCACGAAAGCTTCAAATCTAGAATTAAGGTGATGATGATGATGGTGGTGATGATGATGATAGTGATTTAGAACTCATATTCTTAGGTTTTTTCCGCGTGCTTCAGCCGCACCGAACCTCACAAAAATAATATCCAGGTGCTTACCTTGGCTCCTTCCACCCTCAACCAGTATATATACAAATACTGTGTTCTGGAATTTCTCTCACTTGATGCAGCAATCGTGCTGTGACGGTTCCACCTGAAGACGGAAGCTTGTGTTGCCTCCGAAACGTCGTGATTTTTTTTTNATTTCCATTTTTTACCTACGTGACTTTACCGAAAGAACTATGAGTATGGAAACTTGTCCGATCTGGCCCTCCGCCGCCGCAGGTCACCACGGCGGCGAGCACGCGGTGCTTCTGCTGCCGATCGGCAGCCGAGAGGGACAAGTGGATGGAAAACCTCCGGCGAGCTGTACAGCCCAACAAGGTGGGAGCGTGTGTGTGTTACTGTGTGTGTTGTGTGTCAGGTGTGTGTCACCGTGTGTGTGTATGTGTGTGTGTCACTGTGTGTGTGTGTGTCACTGTGTGTGTGTGTCATGTGTGTGTGTGTGTCTGTGTGTGTGTCACTGTGTGTGTCACTGTGTGTGTTACTGTGTGTTTCACTGTGTGTGTGTGTCACTGTGTGTCACTATGTGTGTCACTGTGTGTGTGTGTCACTGTGTGTGTGTCACTGTGTGTGTTACTGTGTGTGTTTCACTGTGTGTGTCACTGTGTGTGTGTCACTGTCTGTGTCACTGTGTGTCAGTGTGTGTGTGCGGGTGCGGAAAGGTCCTGGTAAGGATTATTCAACATCGCCTTGCTAGGCACGCTGAGGAGAGGCTTGCGGAACCCCAATGCGGTTTCAGGAAAGGGCGGTCCTGTACAGATGCCATATTTCTGTTCGTCTGCTACAGCAGAGGTGTAGGGAATTCCAACAAGACCTACATCTCTGCTTTATTGACCTGGTCAAGGCCTATGATACATCAGTAGGCCTGGGCTCTGGGTTGTTCTTCGTGCTTTCGGAGTCCCTGACCCTCTGCTCACGATCATTAAGGACCTTCATGATGGTGAGCGGGCCCGGGTAAAACTACATGGCCAGGAGTCGGAGCCTTTCCCTGTACACCTTGGGGTGCGACAGGGATGTCCTCTGGCTCCCACATTATTTAACATCTATTTCGACTGCGTAGTTCGTGAAGCCTTCAATAGCTGTACCGGGGGAATTTCCATTTGGTACAGATATAATGGGAGGCTGATCGACGCCCGGGTGCGATCAAGGGATGGCTCCTATTGGTCAACCACGTTATGTATGCCGATGATTTGGTAATAGCTGCTTATTCGGAAGAGGAGTTGGAGACGCTGCTGCTGAGACTGGAGCGTGCCACTAAGAGGTGGGGCCTTACCATCAGCCCCACCAAAACTAAGCACCTGCCTGGGTATTTTGTACCATCGGACACTCCACCCCACAACTCCCAATCGGTGATGGGCAGTTGTGGAGAGAGTGGAGAGTTTCCCATATCTGGGCAGTGTGCTTATGACCGGCTCCAGTTTATCAGCAGAGGTCTCACTCCGAATCAGTCGAGCGGCAATATCTTTTCATCGGTTGCGTAACGCTGTGTGGAAGCTACCTGGTTTGTCGCTCCGCACGAAGCTTCAGGTCTTCTCGGCCACGGTCATTCCCTCCCTTCTCTACGCTTGCGAAACGTGGACCCCCCTAATGGAACATCTTCGTCGGTTGGAAACATTTAGGCTGGCCTGCCTACGATCCATCCTGGGTTTAACCAGGCTGGATTGTGTGAGGAGCTCACAAATCCTTGAAAGATCTGGGCAAAGTCCCATCGGTGAGCTCCTCCGGCAGGCAAGGCTGCGTTGGCTGGGTCATGTAGCCCGCATGCCCAGCTACCGCATGCCTAAACAGCTTTGTTCGGCCGGATCGAGGGGGCTAAACGGGCGCGGCACGGGCTAGAGAAGAGATGGAGTGATGTGGTACAGGAGGACGTGGAGCTGAGTGGACTTGCCGATGACTGGTACCAGCGGTGTCAAGATCGGCCTCAGTGGAGGAGGCTCGTGAAGGACGCTACTGGGCAGTTGGAGGCAGTCGTCCTCCAACAACAACGGAGGGCGGAGGAGCGACGCTCACAACAACAAGCGGAGCGCCGGGTACAGTAGGTGGCACAGGTGGTGCATCAGCCAGTCATCTCGGTCATCTCGGTCAGTCGACCCGTGGCACCTGCTGGGTCTGCCCGTGACCTCCTGCCAGCAGGCGTTCGACACTTCACGTGGCCTCAAGGTGCACTTGGCCTGGCACAAGCGTCGTGGTGACGTCACCGCCACTTAGTGGCGAATGGCGGTTGTTGTTGTTGCTGTCACTGTGTGTGTGTCACTGTGTGTGTCACCGTGTGTGTGTGTATCACTGTGTGTGTTTCACTGTGTGTGTCACACTGTGTGTGTCACTGTGTGTGTGTCACTGTGTGTCACTGTGTCACTGTCAGTCACTGTGTGTCACTGTGTGTGTGTCACTGTGTGTCACTGTGTGTGTCACTGTGTGTGTGTGTGTGTCACTGTGTGTGTCACTGTGTGTGTCACTGTGTGTGTCTGTGTGTGTGTCACTGTGTGTGTGTGCGTGGGAGCGGTAGTGTAGCAGTTAGCCCGCTGCGCTACGAACCTGGCGACCCGGGTTTCGGTTCCCGCTCACAGCCACCACCGGTGACGATTATCTGAACCGGTTCTGGGTCTCTCCTAGGTCGACTCAGCCTCAAATGAGTACCTAGTGCGGTGTGTAAACATCGCCGCTAGGGAGACAAAGGCGGCCGGGCGTGGTGCTGGCCACCCACCCCCTCGTGTGCCACAGGTGCTACTCGCTCACCGCACTTGCCCCGACAGCCTGTTGAGGCTACACGGGGCGGTGTGGAACAGCAGCGAGACCACTGGCGGAGTTGCTTCCCCAGCAGTGAGCTCCAGAGTGCAATTGTGGGGATGCACCTTTACCCCCACTCCTCCACTCCCTCCCCCCACTCCACTCCCTTCACTCCCTCCCCACTCCACTCCTCCCACTCCCTCCCCTCTCTCCTCCCCCCACTCCCTCCACTCCCTCCCCCACTCCCTCACTCCCCCACTCCTCCCCCACTCCACTCCCTTCACTCCTCCCCCACTCCACTCCTCCCACTCCCTCCCCTCTCTCCCTCCCCCACTCCCTCCACTCCCTCCCCCACTCCCTCCACTCCCCCACTCCCTCCCCCCCTCCACTCCCTTCACTCCCTCCCCCCACTCCACTCCCCCACTCCCTCCCTCTCTCCCTCCCCCACTCCCTCCACTCCCTCCCCCCACTCCCTCCACTCCCCCACTCCCTCCCCCACTCCCTCCCCACTCCCTCCCCCCACTCCCTCCTCCACTCCCTCCCTCTACTCCCTCCCCACTCCCTCCACTCCCTCCCTCCCTCCCGTTCACTCCCCCACTCCCTCCCCCCACTCCCTCCCCACTCCCTCCCCCCACTCCCTCCTCCCACTCCCTCCCTCTCTCCCTCCCCCACTCCCTCCACTCCCTCCCCCCACTCCCTCCACTCCCCCCACTCCCTCCCCCCCACTCCCTCACTCCCTCCCCCCCCCACTCCTCCNCTCCCTCCCCTCCTCCCTCCCCCACTCCCCCACTCCCTCCCCCACTCCCTCCACTCCCCCACTCCCTCCCCCACTTCNCTCCCTCCCTCCACTCCCTCCCCCCTCCCTCCACTCCCCCCACTCCNTCCCCCNTCCNTCCCCCANTCCCTCCACTCCTCCCTCTCTCCCCCACTCCNTCCCCTCCCTCCCCCANTCCCTCCCTCCCTCCCTCCCCCCACTCCCCCCCACTCCNTCCCCTCCCTCCACTCCCCCCACTCCNTCCCTCCCTCCNTCCCTCCCTCACTCCTCCACTCCCTCCCCCNTCNACCATCCCTCCCCCACTCCCCCACTCCCTCACTCCTCCACTCCCTCCACTCCCTCCCCCNTCCACTCCCCCACTCCNTCCCCCCACTCCCCCCACTCCCTCCCCTCACTCCCACCCCGCACCTCACCACCCCNGCCCCCCTCCCCCCACCACCCCACCCCCNACCACNGCGCAGGACAACACGCGCCGCACCGAGCTCGCTCAAGGTGTGGGTGATCGAGGGCCGCGACCTGCCGGCCAGAAGCGCTACTACTGCGAGCTGTGCATCGACGACGCGCTGTACGCGCGCACCACGTGCAAGCTGCGCGCCGACGGACTCTTCTGGGCGAGCACTTCGAGTTTGCCGGCGTGCCGGCGCGCGCCCGCAGCCTCACCGTGCACCTGTACAAGGACCGGACAAGCCTCGCAAGAGGCACCGCGACAAAGCCAGCGGCTACGTGGGCCTGGTGAGCGTGCCGCTAGCCGGCGTCAGCGGACGCCAGTTCGTCGAGCGCTGGTGCCCTGAGCACGCCCGGAGGAGGAGGAGGCGGGGAGGCGGGGAGGGGGAGGGTGGGGGCAAGCTGGTGAGGGCGGCCGTGCCTGCACTCCGGATCAAGGTGAGTGGTGGTTGTGGTGGTTGTGGTTGGTGGTGGTTGGTGGTGGTGGTTGGTGCTGGTGGTTGTGGTGGTGGCGGCGGCGGTGGTGGTGTGGCGGCGGTGGTGGTGGTGGTGATTAATCGTGGCGGCGGTGGTGTTGGTAATCGGAGCCACTCACAGCGGCACTCGCAAAGTTGCAGCGCAACTCGGAGGCACTTGCAGAGCCGCCCACAGCGGCAACCCAGAGCGGCGCCACCACCACCACCACCCTCTCTCTCCTGACCTTTCACCCTCCCTCGCTCCGCGTGACCTTTGCCCCCCGTAGGCACGCTTCCTGAGCGTGTCGGTGTTGCCCACTGAGTGCTACAAGGAGTTTGCGGAGCACGTGACGGCCGCCTACCCCCGCTGTGCTCCGCCCTGGAGCGGTGCTGGGCGTACGCAGCAAGGAGGAGGTGGCGGGCACCCTCGTGCACATCTGCAGAGCACCGGCACCGCCAAGGTGGGGGTGGGGGTGGGGGGGGGGGGAGATGCTGCCCGTGGGTTTGATTTGTAGTGATCGTTGTTGTCGTCGTCATCATCGACGTCATCATCATCATTGTCACGTCATCCGCGTCTTCATCGTCGTCATCATCTTCATCGTCATCATCATCATTGTCGTCATCATTGTCGTCATCATCGTCATCATCATCGTNATTGTCATCATCATCGTCGTCATCGTCGTCATCATCATCGTCATCATTGTCATCATCATCATGTCGTCATCGTCGTCATCATCTTCATCGTCATCATCGTCATCATTGTCGTCATCATTGTCGTCATCATCATTATCACCGTCGTCGTCGTCATCGTCGTCGTCATATCCCCGTAGGAATTCCTCACGGATCTGGTGATGGCCGAGGTGGACCGCTGCGGGGAGAATGAGCACCTGATCTTCCGCGAGAACACGCTCGCCACCAAAGCGGTGGAGGAGTACATGAAGCTCGTGGGGCAGAAGTACCTGCAGGACGCCCTGGGTATGGACTCGTCGCCGCGCGTCAGTCGATTGATTTGTTATTCACAAAAAAATTAAGCCGTAATAAGTATAACCCGTAAAAAAAAATTTTCACTATAAATCCTTTATATGCGTGGCAGCGAACTTAATATAAAGGATTTAAAAATATATTCGCCTGTGGAGGACGCGGGGATCGATCCGCGACCTTTGGCATGGGAAGCGAGGGCGCTACCAACTGCGCTACTCCACCACGGCCTGTGGAGGGGTTACGCTCTGGGCTCTTACACTGTGACGTTCAGCCAAAGCCATGAATGAGTTCTATTTGAATATATGTAAAATATTTTTTTTTTGCCTAAAAAGTGTAAAATTTTGGGAATTTTTTTCACGAACATTAATTGTCTCGCACAACGAGTCTGTGTGGAAAATGTCAGCTCGATTGGATCACGGGAAGTGGGTTAAAAAACGACCGAAAGATTTGCACGGTCCTAAGCAAGCAAGCAAGCACGCAAGCGAACTTAATATAAAGGATTTAAAAACAAAGTTTTTAATCCTTTATATGCGGTGCGGCTAGAGTCCTCTCGTCCTCTGGCTTGAGATGGCTGCCACCTATGGGTCAGATGATTGCCTGCCACCATTAAGCAATTGGTAATTAAATGTAAAAAAAAAANTTCCTAAAATGTTGAAAATTTACCAAAAAAATTTTCACGAAAATAAATTGTCACGCACAACAAGTCTGTGTGCAAAATGTCAGCTCGATTGGATCACGGGAAGAGGGTTAAATTTTTTTTACACTTTTTAGGAAAAAAATAATTATATTTAATTACCAATTGCTTAATGGTGGCAGGCAATCATCTGACCCATAGGTGGCAGCCATCTCAAGCCAGAGGACGAGAGGACTCTAGCCGCCATGCATATAAAGGATCTATAGTGAAAAACTTTGTTTTTACGGGTTATACTTGTTGTTAAACCTTTTTTCCCGACTAAACCATCGTCGGCACGAGACGGAGGAAGAGCCGGGGGCGGGACAGGGTGGCACGGAGGTCCAGAGGCGCTGCGCTACGAACACTCCCTCACTTCACTCACTCCCTCACTCCCAAACTCACTCCTTCACTCCTTCACTCACTCCCTCCTTCACTCCTTCACTCACTCCACTCACTCACTCACTCCCTCACTCTCTCCCTCCCTCACTCCACTCCCTCCACTCACCCCACTCACTCCCTCCTTCCCTCCACTCCACTCCCTCCCCCCCCCGCCCCCTTCGTATGCAGACAGCTGCCGGCCCTTGCTGCTGCTGCTGCTTCTCCGCTACCAGCAGCGCTTGACCCCCAGCAGTATAGTAGTAGGGGTTTACCCTTTTAAACTGGTACAAAACTGACACCTTTATTCAAGGCATCATGTTTGCAATAACCACAACACAAGTAGTCAAAAAGCAAACAAAAAGAAACAACTCTGATAATGATAATGATATGCACTGTCCTTGAAGTTGATTGGTCCACACCCGAGACGGCTTTCTTTAGAGCCTAGTCCCCATTGGTGTTGGACCAGATGACACCAGAAGGCGTACAACTCAAACACAGTGCACTATCAGAGTCTTGAGAGCTCGGGGTAAGCATTTACTATTTGACTACTTGTGTTGTGGTTATTGCAAACATGATGCCTTGAATAAAGGTGTCAGTTTTGTACCAGTTTAAAGGGTAAAAACCTACTACTATACTTTGCCACTGCTAAAAGAGATCTCATAGCAGTAGTCAGAGAAAGCATCTCCATCATTAGACCTCCTTTGCCAGTACCAACACATAATCATAGGGGTTTTTCCCCTTATTTCTGCCAACAAAACTGAAACTTTTTTACGAGGAATCGCGTCTGCATTAACCACAATGCTTGTGGGTCAAAATGCAAACAAAAAAGACACTGATAATATATACTTTGTCAGAGACGACTTTCTTTTGAGCCCCGTCAGAGTGTGGTTTTCGTTTGCATTTTGACCGCAACAATTGTGGTTCATGCAGACACGATTCCTCGTAAAAAGGTTTCAGTTTTGTTGCCAGAAATAAGGGGAAAACCCCTATTATTATATGTTGGTACTGGCAAAGGAGGTCTAATGATGTAGATGCTCACCCAGAGCCCCCATTACTTTGATAGTGCATCGTCTTTGAGCTGTACGCCTTTTGGAGTCCTCTGGTTTGAGCACCAATTGAGACGAGGCTCAAAAGAAAGCTGTCTCTGGTGTGGACCAATCAGTTTCAAGGACAAATGCGTCATCTATTATCAGTGGTTTTTTTTAGCATTTTGACCGCAGGTATTGTGGTTAATGCAGTTAAATGATTCCTCGTAAAAAAGGTTTCAGTTTTGTTGCCAGAAAAAAGGGGGAGAACCCGATTATTACGGCCGTCAGAGACTTTACGGTCGATGGGGGGGGGGAAGAGAGTGAGAGGAGAGATTTATTTCGGGTTAAATGTTTTATTTAAATGAGAAAATGTATTTCCAGTGGCGTTGTCATCTCCTACGCAGTAGGGGGCAAATGCTCCCCCCCCCTCCCCCAGTCTTGCCGTGTATGATTTTTCGCAACGGATAGTCTCATTACGACGTTTCGCTCAGAAGGTACTCGCACAGGAGGACTCACTCACACAGAAATAGCGATTTCCCGGTGGCACCTTCACTTGCAAATCCGTGGATTTTTTCACGTGTGTGCGTGTGTGTGCATGTGTGTGTGTGTGTGCGTGTGTGCGTGTGTGTGTGTGTGCGTGTGTGTGTGCGCGTGCATGTGTGTGTGTGCGTGTGTGTGTGTATGTGTGCGTGTGTGTGTGTGCACGTGCGTGTGTGTGTGTGCACGTGCGTGTGTGTGCGTGTGTGCGTGCGTGTGTGTGCGCGTGTGTGTGCGTGTGTGTGAACTTGTCTCGCGCCGCACCAAGCCAACCGTGTGATCTCTGTCGGTCGCCGCTGCTCCTGCTGCTGCTGCTACTACTGCTACTGCTGTTGCTGCTGCTACTGCTGCTACTACTACTACTGCTGCTGCTCCTACTACTGCTGCTACTCCTACTACTACTGCTGTTGCTGCTGCTACTGCTCCTGCTGCTGCTCCTGCCGCTTCTACTACTACTGCTGCTGCTCCTACTACTGCTGCTACTCCTACTACTACTGCTGCTACTGCTACTACTACTGCTCCTGCCGCTTCTACTACTACTGCTGCCGCTACTGCTGCTGCCTCCGCCGCTGCAGGAGAGTTCATCAAGGCGCTGTACGAGTCTGACGAGAACTGCGAGGTGGATCCCAGCCGGTGTCCGGCGGGCGACCTGCAGCCCAACCAGGAGAACCTGCGCATGTGCTGCGAGCTGGCCTTCTGCAAGATCATCAACTCCTACTGGTGCGTGCGTCGCACGCGCTCGCTCGGCACGTTCGAGTTGGTGGTTTAGGCAAGGCTGAACGATGTGGCGGTCACGCATACGCGTCCGGGGCGCTGACCTTTACACGTGACAAAGATCCCCGTGTAGCCTTAACAGACTGTAGGGGCAAGTGCTGTTAGCGAGCACCTACGAAGGCCGGAACGGCACACGAGGGGGTGGGTGGCCAGCACCACGCCCGACCGCCTTTGTCTCCCCGGTGGCGATGTTTACTACACACCAGGTAATCATTTGAGGCTGAGTCGACCTAGGGGAGGCCCAGGATCGGTTCAGATAATCGTCACTGGTGTTGGCCGTGAGCGGGATCGGAATCGAGTCGCTGGGTTCATAGCGCAGCGTAGCGCTAACCGCTGCACCACCGCTCCCCACCTTTACACGTGAACGCACACACACACAGACACGTCCAGGGCGCTGAACGTTACACATGAACACACACACAACTTGTGTGCTGACCGTTACACATGAACACACACACACGTCTTGTGCGTTGACCGTTACACATGAACACACACACGTCTTGTGCGTTGACCGTTACACATGAACACACACACACCTTGTGCGCTGACCGTTACACATGAACACACACACACATCTTGTGTGCTGACCGTTACACATGAACACACACATAAACGTCTTGTGTGCTGACCGTTACACAAGAACACACAGACACGTCTTGTGCGCTGACCGTTACACATGAACACACACACACACGTATTGTGTGCTGACGGTTACACATGAACACACACACACGTATTGTGTGCTGACGGTTACACATGAACACACAGACACGTCTTGTGCGCTGACCGTTACACATGAACACACAGACACGTCCGGGGCGCTGACCGTTACACATGAACACACAGACACCTTGTGTGCTGACCATTACACATGAACACACACACGTCTTGTGCGCTGACCGTTACACATGAACACACAGACACGTCCGGGGCGCTGACCGTTACGCGTACGAATAGAAATGGGAGGGAGGGAGGGAGGTGGGGTTGGGATTTAGGATATCAAAACAAAACTTGAAAGGGGAAAAAANCTCGAGCCCCCCTCTATCTCATCGTAAATAATATCCGTGTCAGCACCGATGTGGTGTGGGGTGGGGTGGGGGGTGAGGTGGGTGGCGGTGAAACTCCGGAGAAATTGTTTAATGAGCCTTGCAGCGAGCGAGCGAGCCGCGGGGCAATTAGCGTTCCGTTAACGGAGCGTGCCGGCTTCGGGGACGACTTTCGGCAACCGCCGCCAATGGAGTCACGGCGTGCACCGATGGCTCGGCCGATTCGTTACGCCGCAACATCACCACCGCCGCCACCACCGCCACGACCACCACCACCATCGCCACGACCACCACCACCACCATCGCCACTATCGCCACGACCACCACCACCACCATCGCCACGACCACCACCATCATCGCCACGACCACCACCATCGCCACGACCACCACCACCACCATCATCGCCACGACAACCACCACCACCATCATCGCCACGACCACCACCACCACCATCATCGCCACGACCACCACCACCACCATCGCCACGACCACCACCACCACTACCATCGCCACCACGACCACCACCATCGCCACGACCACCACCACCATCGCCACGACAACCACCATCATCGCCACGACCACCACCACCACCATCATCGCCACGACCACCACCACCACCATCGCCACGACCACCACCACCACTACCATCGCCACCACGACCACCACCATCGCCACGACCACCACCACCACCATAAAAGTCCCATCGCAGGAGGAGAAACGCAAAACAAATAGACAAATATCTCTATTTTTTTGCCCGCATTGAAACGGCTGTACGCCGTACAGACCTGGGAACCTTTCTCTGGTACAAGAATACTACGGGGTGAACCGTGTGGGTTTGACACGGTGGTGAGAGTTGGCAATTGGGCCTAGACGCCCAGAGCCGCCTCCTCCCGGTCTCCTGACCGCCGCGTGGCCGTGTCTGCGTCAGAGGTCGCAACCGGGTACCCGATACCCGTACCCTACCCGATCCCGGCTACCCATACCCGGCCGGGTATCGGGTACCCGATTGCGACCTCTGGGATGAAGCCATGTTGCAGGCGCGGGTGGGTTGATTCTAGGAACTTGAATTGTGAGAAGAGACAAGACGTTGGGAAATGAGTGACAAACGGTGACTCACCGGTGACTCACGGCCTACCCGTACCCGGCCGCACCAGGGTTGCAAACGGCTACCCGTGCCCGGCCGGCTATGGGTAGCCGGGTATCGGGTAGGGTACGGGTATCGGGTACCCGGTTGCGACCTCTAGCGGTCGATCGCGACCGCCTGTTTCCGACCTCTGATCTTGTGCGTGCTGCCCCACCCCCCGCTCCCTCCGTCCCCGACACGCGTGACCACAGCGTGTTCCCGCGCGAGCTTCGGGAGGTGTTTGCAGCGTGGCGTCAGCAGTGCGCTGGCCGCGGCCGGCCGGCCATCAGCGAGCGACTCATCGTGGCCTCGCTGTTCCTGCGCTTCCTGTGCCCGGCCATCATGTCTCCGAGCCTGTTCGGCCTCACGCAGGAGTATCCAGACGACCGCACGGCACGTACGCTCACGCTCATCGCCAAGGTCATCCAGAACCTGGCCAACTTCACACGGTACGGTGTGTGTGTGCGTACGTGCGTGCGTGCGTGGAGAGAGAGACAGAAAGGGAAATATTTCTAGGTTTGAAGCTTTCGTGATTGCGAGGATTCATAGTGTTAGTTTTTTCGGTGAAGTCACGTGACCTTACTGAAAAAAACTAAGAGCATGAAAGGGAAATGTGTTGTGGATGATGTGAAAAATGATTCTAAGAGGAGGTTTTTAACTCCACCCCGTACCGCGCGCCCTCCCCCGCTTCTCTGGCAATAAAACAGGAGGAGGAGATGTGTTGAGAGATGTTCAAATGTCGAGTGAGAAACACTTTGGCAAGGAATGATGATGGGGAGGGGGCGGTGATGGGGGGGGGGGTGATGGGGGGGGGGGTGATGATGGGGGTGACCGGTTTGTGTAGTCCAAACCCGACCCCTGTCACCGGCTGTAATGGAGCTTCACCGTGATCGCCCCCCCCCAACCACCCCCCCACCACCCCCCCACCACCCCCCACCACCCCCACCCCCCCACCACCCCCCACCACCCCCCAACCACCCCCCCCACCCCCCCCCACCCCCCCCCCAACCCCCACCCCCCCCCCCACCCCCCCACCCCCCCCCCACCACCCCCCCACCACCACCCCCCACCCCCACCACCCCCCCACCACCCCCCAACCACCCCCCAACCACCCCCCACCACCCCCCACCACCACCCCACCACCCCCCCAACCACCCCCCACCACCACCCCCACCACCCCCCCAACCCCCCCACCACCCCCCCAACCCCCCCACCACCCTGATAATGTCGGACGCCGGACAATCGGGATGATCTGCCGCAAGTGACAATAACACACTGGTCAACACACTTGTTCTGGCATGAGGTATTCCAACGGGTTTAAGGTAATTTTGGGGTGCTGATGATTCCAAATCTGGCATCAGTTTTTGTCTATCACATCAGGTTTTTGAGATATCAAATATTGCATTTTCAATAAAAACTGCGGAAGAAAAGTATTCTATAAATGTGGATATCTATATAAAATGATGATATTATAAACACACTATCCTAAGAATACAGCACCATATTTTAACACTAAAGCAGTCACTGACTCGCAACAACTTGCAATCATAAGTGACAGAGTTAATTTCGGGTAAAATCAATGAAAATGGGGTATGCCGATAGCATAAAAATGAGATGTGATAGAGCAAATCTGAGATCAGATTTGGAATCGGCACCCTGAAATTAGTCTAGAACATATTCTTGGTTTTTTCGGTAAAGTCACGTAGGTAAAACATCAAAATTAATGAAAATAAAATAAAAATCACGACGTTTCGTAGGCAACACAAGTCTCCGTCATCAGGTGGGACCGTCACAGCCGGATTAGCTGCATCAAGTGAGGCAATGATTCAAGATGTAAAAAGCAACTTGCTTTTAAGGGATTACATCTTTAATCATAATCTGGCTTGACGGTCCCACCTGATGACAGAGACTTGTGTTGCCTCCGAAACGTCGTGATTTTTNTTTTATTTTTTTTNATTAATTTTGATGTTTTACCTACGTGACTTGACCGAAAAAACCTAAGAATATGAATCCTTGCAGTCACGAAAGCTTCAAATCTAGAAATAGTCTAGAACAGCTGCAAAAATCCAGGCCAGAATTAGTTTTTGTTGTTGACCAGTGTTATTGAATAGTGTTTTTGAGCGATCGATTGGATTGCTTGGATAGAGGTGATTTGATCGTTTGGATTGTTCCGGGAAGATCGTGCCAACTAAAATGTTTCACCTCGACTAACCCAACCGATTATAAATCGGCATATTCTCCGATTAACACATTCCACTGTAATTAATGACTAGACATTAAACGGACCTGTCAACTCCTTATCCGTGCCTACACTATTACAATCCAGACCGTATTGGTCACCCCTGTCGCCTGATAAATCTCAACATTCACCCTACAACTTCCCATCACAAGGGAGAAACACAAACAGATTTGGAATCAGCACCCTGAAATGAGTCTAAAACAGCTGCAAAAGTCCAGGCCAGAATTTTTTTTTTTTAAATCCTTTATATTAAGTTCACTTGCTTGCTTGCGCGCTTACGACCGTGCAAATCTTTCGGTCGTTTTTTAACCCACTTCCCGTGATCCACATTTTCCACACAGACTCGTTGTGCGAGACAATTAATGTTCGTGAAATTTTTCCCCAAAATTTAACACTTTTTAGGACAAAAATATTTTATTTAATTACCAATTGCTTAATGGTGGCAGACAATCATCTGACCCATAGGTGGCAGCCATCTCAAACCAGAGGACGAGAGGACTCTAGCCGCCACGCATATAAAGGATTTATAGTGAAAAACTTTGTTTTTACGGCTTATACTTATTTTGACCAGTGTTATTCGTGCGCGAACGCCTTTAACAAACGACACCCCCACCCCCCCCAGGTTCGGCAACAAGGAGGACTACATGGCGTTCATGAACGACTTCTTGGAGCAGGAGTGGGTGAACATGAAGCGCTACCTGGCAGAGATGTCCAACGCTGAGTCGGGCCCCAACTCCGAAAGCTACGAGGGCTACATCGACCTGGGCCTCGAGATGTCCACCCTGCACACGCTGCTATCCGACGTGGTCGCCCAGGGAGACAAGGTTCGGCACGTCGTTAAAACCGCATCGCCCAACCCGGACGGTGTCACGGGGGGGGGGGGGTTCCATCCCGGGACCCCCCCCACCGATGACGATGCCCGTCGTGTATTCGGGGGTTCCGCGTGTGTGTCTTCCCTTTTTTTTTTAAATCCTTTATATTAAGTTCACTCGCTTGCTTGCTTGCGCGCTTACGACCGTGCAAATCTTTCGGTCGTTTTAACCCACTTCCCGTGATCCAATCGAGCTGACATTTTGCACACAGACTCGTTGTGCGTGACAATTTCTTTTCGTGAAAATTTTTTTCCCAAAATGTTACACTTTTTAGGTAAATTATTTTTACATTTAATTACCAATTGCTTAATGGTGGCAGGCAATCATCTGACCCATAGGTGGCAGCCATCTCAAGCCAGAGGACGAGAGGACTCTAGTCGCCCGTTTCAAAGACCAATGTGGGCTGGGTTGTGGCCCACTGAACACGCATATAAAGGATTTATAGTGAAAAACTTTGTTTTTACGGGTTAATTTTTTGGGTCTTTCGTAAAGTCACGTTAGGTATAGAATGAAAGAAATTAAATGGCGACGTTTCGATTGCAACACAGGCAATCCGTCATCAGTGGGAAAACCACGGCAATAATTTTGCTGCTGAAGTGGACTTCAAATTTCGATTCCTTCCGCCAAGTTTAGAAGCAGCGTTCGTCCCCGCCGTGTTCAGGGTGTCTGTGGCTGCCGCGGTTTTGATTTTTTACCGATTTTAGTAATTCGACGTTAATGGTGATGACGGTTGTGGCCGAAGACGATGACGATGTTGACGATGGCGATGTCCACAGTGATCATGATGGCTACGGTGACGATCACCGTGACGATCACCGTGACGATCACCATGACGATGAAGACCGTGACGATCACCGTGACGATCACCGTGACGATCACCGTGACGATCACCGTGACGATGAAGACCACGACGATCACCGTGACGATCACCGTGACGATCACCGTGAAGATCACCGTGACGATCACCGTGACGATCACCGCGACGATCACCGCGACGATCACCGCGACGATCACCGCGGCAACAACGGCCGCCACTACGGCTGACGTGACCCCGCCTGCCCAACCCCGCCCCACCCCCCCCATCAGACCACGGTGGCCAAGCTGGGCCCTCTGCCCAGGATCTTGTCCGACATCAGCTCGGCCCTCTCGCCGGCTCCCGCGTGGGGGTCCCGGCGTGCGACGCTGCCACGGCCGGGGTGGGGGGCCGCCCCCTCCCGCTGGTGTCGACCGTGCCCGGCCTGGGCAGCACCAGTCTGGCGTCGGGCCTGCACCGCATCTTGGAGGACAGCGATGTGTTCGGGTACGGCGGCGGGGGTCCCGCTCTCTCTCGCCGGCGGCGGCGGTGTGGCCTCATCGTCTCCATCGCACGCGTCGTCATTGGCGTTGTCGTCGTCGTCGGTTGTGTCGTGATCGTCTCCATCGCACGTATCATCATCGGCGGCGTCGTCATCGTCGTCGTCGTTGTGACATCATCATCTTCATCGTCGTCATCATCGTCGTCGGTTGTGTCGTCTTCATCGCACGTATCGGCGTCGTCATCGTCGTTGTCATCATCGTCGTCGTTGTGACATCTTCATCACCGTCATCTTCATCGCCGTCATCATCGTCGTTGTCATCTTCATCGTCGTCATCATCGTCGTCATCATCGCCGTCGGTGTGACGTCATCGTCTCCATCTCACGTATCGTCATCGTCGTTGTCATCGTCGTCGTCGTTGTGACATCATCATCTTCATCGCACGTATCATCACCGTCGTCATCATCATGTTCATCACACGTAACATCACCATCATCATCGTCGTCTACATCACACGTATCATCACCATCGTCATCGCACGTAACATCACCATCATCATCGTCATCTTCATCACACGTATCATCACCGTCGTCGTCATCGTCTACAACATAACACCTATCATCATCATCACGATCAAAAGCAGCACCACAGTTGCAGCGTACGCTCGCGGGACAACAACAACAAACAACCCAACGCGTTCACAAACAAACGAACCGCACGCACACACTCGCTCCAACCCTTAATCATCTCGCTTATTTCTTGTCGACACCCCCCCCCCCCCCAGGTTCACGCGCCTCCCGTCGCCCACGCAGGAGAACCGCGAGGCCTTCTTCGTGACGCGCACGGAGGCCGCCCCGCGCTCCGTCTCCCCGCCCGGCCGTCCCCTCGCTCCCAACTCGTCCTCCTCCTCGTCTTCGTGCGGCGTGAACCCCTCCTCCCCTCTCCCTCCGCCGCCTCCTCTGCCTCCGCTGCTGCTCTCCGCTCTCCCGGCGGGAGAGCCGGCGGCCGCAGTCGCCCACCTCCTCCCGGCTCGGCCGCCACCATGCAGATCAACGACGGCAAGCAGCATCACCATCAGCAGCATCAGCAGCAGCAGCATCAGCAGCAGTACCCCGTGTCGCAGCCAAGATCAAAGCCGGCCCGATCGTTACAGAGCAACACGGTGCAGCACAAGAGGATGGAGGTTCATGCGTCCGCGTCACTCGCCGAGCACACCAGGTGATCGATTTTAACTTTCTCTCTGTGCGTGCGCGCGTGCGTGTGTGCGTGTGTGTGCACGTGTGTGTGTGCACGTGTGTGTGCGTGTGTGTGCACGTGTGTGTGTGCACGTGTGTGTGCGTGCATGCGTGTGTGTATGTGCGTACGTGCGTGCGTGTGTGTGTGTGCGTACGGTTTATATCGTAGTTTAGTGGTGGTTAATTGAAGGTGGAGGGGTTACCAGCCCCTCGCACCCGTCCAGAGCCCCGTTTAGCCGCTGTGGTGGTCACAGACGCCATGAGGGAGAGGCCAATGGGCATTGGCCCTCCCCCACAGCACTGCCCACGACAGTGTTGCCCGTCCGGCACCGCGAGGAGGTAGGAGGTTGTTTTGCCAGCGGGCGTTCGACACTTCACGTGGCCTCAAGGTGCACATGGCCTGGCACAAGAGTCGTGGTGACGTCACCGCCACTTAGTGGCGAATGACGGTTGTTGTTGTTGTTGTTGTGTGCGTACGTGTGTGCGTGCGTGCGTGTGTGCGTGCGTGCACGTGTGTGTGTGTGCGTGTGCACGTGTGTGTATGTGCGTGTGTGCGTGCGTGTGTGTGTGTGTNCGTGACGATTATTTAACCGAATCGGTCCTGGGCCTGCCCTAGGTCGACGCAGCCTTGAATGAGTACCCGGTGCGGTGAGTAGTAAACATCGCCACTGGGGGTCGTGAAGGCCTTCGTAGCTGCTGCTGCTGCTGCAGCTCGCTAACAGCACTTGCCCCAGCAGTCTGTTGAGGCTACACGGGCGGGGAGGGGATCTTTGTCTTTGTGCATGCATGCGTGGGCGAGCCTGTGTGGGTGCGTTAGGGTGCGTGCGTGTTGGTGTTTGCGTGTGGGTTCGTGTGTGTGTGGGTGTGTGCGTGCATGTTGATGTGTGTGCGTGTTGGTGCGTGGGTGTGAATGGGTGTGTGCGTGTTGGTGTGTGCGTGTTGGTGTGTGCGTGTGGTGTGTGTGTGTGGGTGTGTGCGTGTGGGTGTGTGCGTGTAGGTGT
The DNA here is from genome assembly GCA_018977245.1 of Lethenteron camtschaticum. Taxonomy (NCBI): domain Eukaryota; kingdom Metazoa; phylum Chordata; class Hyperoartia; order Petromyzontiformes; family Petromyzontidae; genus Lethenteron; species Lethenteron camtschaticum. The sequence continues at coordinate 116,322 of MU249687.1, read as the reverse complement.
GTGGGCGTGTGCGTGCGTGTGCGTGTGTGCGTGTTGGTGTGTGTGTGTGGGTGTGTGCGTGTGTGTGTGTGGGTGTGTGCGTGTGTGCGCGTGGGTGTGTGCGTGTGTGCATGTGGGCGTTTGCGTGTAGGTGTGTGGGCGTGTGCGTGTGTGCGTGTTGGGGTGTGTGTGTTGGTGTGTGTGCGTGTTGGTGTGTGTGGGCGTGTGTGTGTGTGGGTGTGTGCGTATTGGGGTGTTGGTGTGTGCGTGTTGGTTCGTGCGTGCGTTCGTTCGTTTGATTGTTTTCCACCCGTTCTGATATTTTGTGGTGTGCCCAGCGCAAGGCTGGGGAGGGAAGGGGGGTCCGTGTTGGTGTGTGTGTGTGTGCGTGTTGGTGTGTGCATGTTGGTGTGTGTGTGCGTGTTGGTGTGTGTGTGTGCGTGTTGGTGTGTGTGTGCGCGTGTTGGGGTGTGTGTGTTGGTGTGTTGTGTGCGTGTTGGTGTGTGCGTGTTGGTGTGTGCGTGTTGGTGTGTGCGTGTGTGTTGGTATGTGCGTGTTGGTGTGTGCGTGTGTGTTGGTGTGTGTGTGTTGGCGTGTGTGTGCGTGTTGGTGTGTGCGTGTGTGTGTGTTGGTGTGTGTGTGTGTTGGTGTGTGTGTGTGCGTGTTGGTGTGTGTGTGCGTGTTGGTGTGTGTGTGTGTGTTGGTGTGTGTGTGTGTGTTGGTGTGTGTGCGTGTGTGTTGGCGTGTGTGTGCGTGTTGGTGTGTGCGTGTTGGTGTGTGCATGTGTGTGTGTGCGTGTTGGTGTGTGCGTGTTGGTGTGTGCATGTGTGTGTGTGCGTGTTGGTGTGTGCGTGTTGGGGTGTTGTGGTGGTGCCTCGCACGTTGGGCACAGCGGTGGTGATCGGCGTTCCGTGTTCACCGGGGGCCCATGACACGCGGCCATCATTTACTTAAGGAACGGAGGGAAAAAAAAGAGAATAATTGCGTCATGGAATTGCGTTGAGAATTAAACAACACGTTTGTTTGTAAGTGAGAAAAATACTTGAAAAACGGCGTGACGGTTCAACAGCGAAAGGAACTTGGCACCCAAAGCGCTAAATTCAGTCGTGAGGTCGTTCTTCCATCGCCCACTGTGAGTTGAGCTGAACATAATACGTTGACTGCCCATAGACTCAACACTACCCATAGACTCAGCACTGCCCATAGACTCAACACTGCCCATAGACTCAGCACTGCCCATAGACTCAACACTGCCCATAGACTCAACACTGCCCATAGACTCAACACTGCCCATAGACTCAACACTGCCCATAGACTCAGCACTGCCCATAGACTCAACACTGCCCATAGACTCAGCACTGCCCATAGACTCAGCACTGCCCATAGACTCAACACTGCCCATAGACTCAACACTGCCCATAGACTCAACACTGCCCATAGACTCAACACTGCCCATAGACTCAGCACTGCCCATAGACCAGCACTACCCATAGACTCAACATTGCCCATAGACTCAACACTGCCCATAGACTCAGCACTGCCCATAGACTCAACACTGCCCATAGACTCAACACTGCCCATAGACTCAACACTGCCCATAGACTCAACACTGCCCATAGACTCAACACTACCCATAGACTCAACACTGCCCATAGACTCAACACTGCCCATAGACTCAGCACGCCCATAGACTCAACACTGACCATAGACTCAACACTGCCCATAGACTCAACACTGCCCATAGACTCGGAAACACTGCCCATAGACTCAACACTACCCATAGACTAACACTGCCCATAGACTAACACTACCCATAGACTCAACACTGCCCATAGAATCAACACTGCCATAGACTCAACACTGCCCATAGACTCTAGACTCAACACTGCCATAGACTCAACACTGCCCATAGACTCAACACTACCCATAGACTCAACACTGCCCATAGACTCAACACTGCCCATAGACTCAAACTACCATAGACTCAACACTGGCCATAGACTCAACACTGCCCATAGACTCAACACTGCCTGACTCAAACTGCCCATAATAGGCTCAACACTGCCACAGACTCAACACTGCCCATAGACTCAACTGCCCATAGACTCAACACTGCCATAGACTCAACACTACCCATAGACTCAACACTGCCCATAGACTCAACACTGCCTATAGACTAACACTGCCCATAGACTCAACACTGCCTAGACTCAACACTGCCCATAGACTCAACACTGCCATAGACTCAACACTGCCATAGACTCAACACTGCCCATAGACTCAACACTGCCCATAGATTCAACACTGCCCATAGACTCAACACTGCCCATAGACTCAACACTGCCCATAGACTCAACACTACCCATAGACTCAACACTGCCATAGACTCCACACTGCCCATAGACTCAACACTGCCCATAGACTCAACACTACCATAGACTCAACACTGCCCATAGACTCAACACTACCCATATACTCAACACTGCCCATAGACTCAACACTGCCCATAGACTCAACACTGCCCATAGACTCAACACTGCCCATAGACTCAACACTGCCCATAGACTCAACACTGCCCATAGACTCAACACTGCCCATAGACTCAACACTGCCATAGACTGAACACTGCCCATAGACTCAACACTGCCCATAGACTCAGCACTGCCCATAGACTCAACACTGCCCATAGACTCAACACTGCCCATAGACTCAACACTACCCATAGACTCAACACTGCCCATAGACTCAACACTACCCATAGACTCAACACTACCATAGACTCACACTAATGCCATAGACTCAACACTGCCCACAGACTAACACTACCCATAGACTCAACACTGCCCATAGACTCAACACTGCCCATAGACTCAACACTACCCATAGACTCAACACTACCCATAGACTCAACACTGCCCATAGACTCAACACTACCCATAGACTCAACACTGCCCATAGACTCAACACTGCCATAGACTCAACACTGCCCATTGACTCAACACTATCCATAGACTAACACTGCCCATAGACTCAACACTACCCATAGACTCAACACTGCCCATAGACTCAACACTACCCATAGACTCAACACTGCCCATAGACTCAACACTGCCCAAGACTCAACACTGCCCATAGACTCAACACTGCCCATAGACTCAACACTGCCCATAGACTCAACACTGCCCATAGACTCAACACTACCCATAGACTCAACACTACCCATAGACTCAACACTACCCATAGACTCAACACTGCCCATAGACTCAACACTACCCATAGACTCAACACTACCCATAGACTCAACACTGCCCATAGACTCAACACTGCCCATAGACTCAACACTGCCCATAGACTCAACACTGCCCATAGACTCAACACTGCCCATAGACTCAACACTACCATAGACTCAACACTACCCATAGACTCAACACTGCCCATAGACTCAACACTGCCCATAGACTCAACACTGCCCATAGACTCAACACTGCCCATAGACTCAACACTACCCATAGACTCTATCCACTGCTGGATGAAGGCCTTCCATAGCCGTCGACATCTCTCGAGGTCCCGCGATGTTAACGATCTAACGCAGCGTCCGCGCGAGCCGGTCGCGGTTTGACTCTCGTTATTTTTTGGTCTTTTCACGCGCATTCTTTTTATTATTATTATTATTCGTTAACACTTTTTTGTTGATAATTTTTTTTATCCGATTTCATTCACCGAAACTTCTTTTGAATCTCGCGACTTTGGCCGAGAAAGCGTAGGGGGCTGGGGCGGGCAGGGCATGAGAAACGGCCGCTAATTTCGGCGGGCGTCACAGATCTTAGAGAGAGAAAGATTCGAGTCTCTCGTGCTTAGCGACTCTCCCTGCCCTCTGTTTGAACGACCGGGAGTTGGAAACCCCCGCTTGGTGTACGCTTCCTCGTCCCCATCCTGCCGAAAACAGCAAAGCGTTGCACGGACACCAGCCCTGAAGCGAGAGTCGCGAAAAAATATCATCCAGAAAAAAGAGAGATGGGTGATAATGTGGCAAATGCGCCGGCGGCATCTTTAAAATATAAAATAATTATTGGCGGAGAAATTTGATCGGTCCTTCGCTGTTGTGACGAGATCAAAGGGGGTCCGTGGTAGGGTTGAAAGTTCAAAATGGGATTTAATTTTCAAAAGTTGCGGTGGTTGAAAAGGATGTCACGATGAGGTTGAAAGGTCACGATGGGACGAGGGGGGGCTTGTTGGGAAGTGGTGGAGGCAGAAAGCAAAAGGTTGTGGTTTGAAGTGAGTTGAAAGTTGATTCTAGACAGATTGAAAGATGGCTTGTTTGTGAGTTTAAACAGTCGTGTTGGGTCTAAATGATTTTGGCTGTTTCTTAAGTTGAGCATGAGTATAAAAATCGTGACAGGGTCGAAGAAAATCATTAAAAATATTAAAATCGATATCATGGCGTGCTAAGTTAAAATAAGTCACGGCGAAGGGTTTGAACGTTGACGGCAGGTTTCAGAGATCATGGCGTGATGGGATTCCACGACTGCTCGTATAAAATATGAACACGCGATTACTCGCTTGCAGAATTTGTTTTTTTTTCAATGGCAAAAAGGTTGAGGCCTTTTTAGCGACGAAAGATGGCGGCAATGTTTTTTAAGCTGGTGGCAGATAAAAAAAATGGCTGCAATGGTTGTTGAATATGGTGGCGGATTTCTTAAATGGCAGCGGATTGAAAAGTGGCTTGGATTTTGAAGAAGAATGTAAATTGGCGGCCGAATTTAAGATATTAAATGGCGACGGGCGGTTGACAAAATGGCGGCGGCCAGTTCACAAAATGGCGGCCAGTCCATTTCAAAATGGCGGCGGTGGCGGCAGCGACAGCAATAATTATTGGTTGTAATTTTTATGAAAACGCAAAACAAATATATCGCTGACAGATTAATAATAATGCAAACAAAAACGGCGGCGGTGGCGGCGGCGATTTGCTTAAACAAAAAACAATTGCGACGATCTTATTCGTAAGGCCCCCCCGTTGCCGTGCGCTTGTAGGGACACACCCGGGAGGGCGGCAGGCGTAATGGGAGGCGGCCTACAACGCTGTCCTTTCACAACCCGCTCTTCCACCTGGGAGGGGACGCCACGGATGTCTCTCCGGGCGACAGGCAGCCTCCCCCGTGTGCCCTGCCACCGCCGCCACCGCCGCTTCTGCCACGTCTGCCGCGACCGGAATTGGGCATGACTGCAGTTCGGAGTGCCTGAGGTATATACGCTGTGACGAGATGGGACTGACGACTCCCGCGCCCGTCTCTCTTTTTTTTATTACGATCAGTGGAAACAAGAAGATGCTCGGTGTAGTCGGCACTTAGCTTCGTTCATCATTTCGTAATAAAATTTGCTTAATGTAAAACCCCCCCTCTCGCTCACTCTCTCACTCTCGCTCGCTCTCTCACANTCTCTCACTCACTCTCTCGCTCATTCTCTCGCTCACTCTCTCGCTCACTCTCTCGCTCACTCTCTCGCTCACTCGCTCGATCTCTCGCTCGTTCTCTCGCTCACTCTCTCGCTCACTCTCTCGCTCACTCTCTCACTCTCTCTCTCGCTCTCTCGCTCACTCTCTCACTCTCTCGCTCTCTCGCTCTCTCTCTCTCTCACTCTCTCGCTCACTCTCTCTCACTCTCTCGCTCACTCTNTTCTCTCGCTCATTCTCTCGCTCACTCTCTCGCCATCTCCTCTCTCTCTCGCTCACTCTCTCTTCACTCTCTCGNTCGCTCCTCGCTCGCGTCTCTCCTCACTCTCTCGCTCACTCTCTCCTCTACCTCTCATCTCTCGGCTCATTNTTCGCTCATCTCTCGTCACTCTCTGTACNCTCTCTCTCTCGCTCACCTCTCTCACTNTCTCTTGCTCACTCTCTCACTCTCTCTCTCACTCTCTCTCTCACTCTCTCTCACTCTCTCGCTCACTCTCTCTCACTCTCTCTCACTCTCTCGCTCTCTCTCTCACTCTCTCTCTCTCGCTCACTCTCTCGCTCTCTCTGTCTCTGCTTCTCTGTGCTTTTTTCTCACTCCCGACGGGTGTTCGTTGTTAGGCGCGCGCACGCAGACGGGACAAGACGGATGCGTAGACAGACGGAGAGAGACAGACCGATGGAGACAGAACAGGGCGATGAATATCCAGACAGGGAGACGTGTCAGGGAAGGTGTTTCCGCTTCGATAATTTAGTTGGCTTTGTTAGTGTTGCTCTCACTGCCTTGGTTTTTTAATCGCTTTGTCGAGACTCGTCATCGTCGTAGCGAGTGTGAATCACGGCCCAGTGCTCCAACAACATTGAGAAGTTCTAGATTTGAAGCTTTCGTGACTGCAATGATTCATATTCTTAGGTTTTTTCGGTAAAGTCACGTAGGGAAAAACATTAAAAAGTAAAATAAAATAAAAATCACGACGTTTCGGAGGCAACGCAAGCCTCCGTCTTCAGTTGGTACCATCACAGCCACGACGGCTGTATCAAGTACAGCCGTCGAAACATCGTGATTTTTATTTTATTTTATTTTTTAATGTTTTTACCTACGTGACTTTACCGAAAAAACCTAAGAATATGAAACATTGAGAAGCACTACTGAGCAGAGCATCCCAAAGCGCTCCGTTTGAACCCAGCATCACAGCGTGTTCTGTGTGAGCTCGGCATCACAACGCGTTCCCATTAGCCTATAGGTCTCCGCATCAGTCTATAGATCTCCGTGTGAGTCTACTGGTCTCTGTGAGAGTTTGTCGGTCTCCAGTTGAGTCTATAGGCCTCCGTGTGAGTCTTTTGGTCTCCGTGTGAGTCAATAGCACTCAGTCTATAGGGCTCTGTGTGAGTCTATGGGTTTCTGTGTGAGTCTATAGGTCTGCTTGTGAGTTTCTAGGTCTCTGCGTGAGTCTGTAGGTCTCTGTGTGAGTCTATAGGTTATCCGTGTGAGTGTATAGGACTCAGTCTATAGGTCTACGTGTGAGTCTATAGGTCTCTGTGTGAGTCTATAGGTCTACGTGTGAGTCTATAGGTCTCTGTGTGAGTCTATATGTCTCTGTGTGAGTCTATAGGTCTCTGTGTGAGTCTATAGGTCTCTGTATGAGTCTATAGGTCTCTGTATGAGTCTATAGGTCTCTGTGTGAGTCTATGGGTCTCTGTGTGAGTCTATGGGTCTCTGTGTGAGTCTATGGGTCTCTGTGTGAATCTATGGGTCTCTGTGTGAGTATTTAGGTCTCTGTGTGAGTATTTAGGTCTCTGTGTGAGTCTATGGGTCTCTGTATGAGTCTATAGGTCGCTGTATGAGTCTGTATGTCTCCGTGTGAGTCTATAGGTTATCCGTGTGAGTCTATAGGACTCAGTCTATAGGTCTCTGTATGAGTCTATATGTCTCCGTGTGAGTCTATAGGTTATCCGTGTGAGTCTATAGGACTCAGTCTATAGGTCTCTGTATGAGTCTATAGGTCTCTGCGTGAGTTCATAGGTCTCTGCGCGAGCTAGTGTGCTTCTCCGTGGTGTGCTAGTCCCGTGTCATAGGAAGAAAGACACATTTGAAAAGAAAGGACTTTCAAATTTATCGGAGCGGCTCGGCCCCATTTTTTTTTACTTTTTACATGGGGGGGGGGGGGGGGGAGGGGGGTGCTTTCCAAATCGATGGCCCGTGCTGGTGCTTCTGAGAATTCCTGACCTTCCCCTCTCTGCCAGCAATCCCAGGTTTTATGGATTCCCCCCGCCCCCCGCCGGCTTGTAATCAAAAGGAGCGCGTGACCTTGAAGGATTGCGGTGACCGGAGTTGAGGCCTTCAAACCCCAGCGCTCGCGAGGGCCTCGGTGCAATCTGGCGCCGCTGATGATGATGGTGATGATGGTGATGATGGTGATGATGGTGATGGCGATGCTGCTGCTGCTGCTGATGGTGATGATGATGATGGTGATGATGATGGTGATGATGATGGTGATGATGCTGCTGCTGCTGATGCTGCTGCTGCTGATGATGATGATGGTGATGATGATGCTGCTGATGGTGATGATGATGCTGCTGCTGATGCTGCTGCTGCTGATGATGGTGATGATGATGGTGATGATGATGCTGCTGCTGCTGATGCTGCTGCTGCTGCTGCTGCTGATGGTGATGATGATGATGGTGATGATGATGATGATGCTGCTGCTGATGCTGCTGCTGCTGATGCTGCTGCTGATGGTGATGGTGATGATGGTGATGCTGCTGCTGATGCTGCTGCTGCTGATGCTGCTGCTGATGGTGATGGTGATGATGGTGATGGTGGTGATGATGATGCTGCTGCTGCTGATGCTGCTGATGCTGCTGCTGCTGATGGTGATGATGATGATGGTGATGATGATGCTGCTGCTGATGCTGCTGCTGATGATGATGGTGATGATGGTGATGATGATGCTGCTGCTGATGCTGCTGCTGCTGATGATGATGGTTATGATGATGCTGATGCTGCTACTGCTGCTGCTGCTACTGCTGCTGCTACTGCTGTTGCTGCTGCTGCTGATGATGGTGATGATGGTGATGATGATGCTGATGCTGCTGCTGCTGATGCTGCTGCTGATGGTGATGACGCTGCTGCTGATGCTGCTACTGCTGCTGCTGATGCTGCTGCTACTGCTGCTGCTGCTGTTACTGCTGCTACTGCTGCTGCTGCACCAGATGCACTCTGGGAATTCAGGATCTCAGCGGCGATGGGAATAGCGTTGCGGCACGGACATTATGAACCGCTTGGCAGAGAGATGAGAGACCAGGCCCAGGGCTTGCACCAGAGGTCGCAACCGGGTACCCGATACCCGTACCCTACCCGATACCCGGCTACCCGTACCCGGTCGTGTACGGGTACCCGTTTGCGACCCTGGTGCAGCCGGGTAGGGGTACGGTAGGCCGTGAGTCACTGGTGAGTAGCCGTTTGTCACTCATTTCGGGTAGGGTACGGGTAGGGAACGGCTACCCGTACCCAGCCGGGTACGGGTAGCCGTTTGCGACCCTGGTGCGGCCGGGTACGGGTAAGGAATCAAAACCCGTTTGCGACCTCTGGCTTGCACCCAAAATCTAAGCAGTCCTGACTTAAATCATGGGACCCCCTTTGCCAGTCGCAAAATATGATAGTAGGTTTTTCCCCTTTGTTCTGGCAACAAAACAGCCGTGTTAAGATGTTAAAACACCAAACTGAAACCTTTTGCAAGGAATCATGTCTGGACCAATCAGTTTCAAGGACAATGCATATGTTATCAGAGTGTGTTTTTTTGTTTCATGATGATGAGAGAGACACACAAACCTCAAACATACAGCAGCAGGCGTCAGGGTCGTGATCGAACCCACGACCTCCTGCACACCAGGCAAAGTAGTCAACATCTCCTAGCCACCGTGATGATGATGAGAGAGAGAGACACGCAAACTCCAAATATACAGTAGCAGCGTCAGGGTCGGGATCGAATCCACGACCTCCTGCATCCCAGGCGAGGTAGTTAACATCTCCTAGCCACCGTGATGATGAAGAGAGAGAGACACGCAAACTCCAAATATACAGCAGCCGGCGTCGTCAGGATCAGGATCGAACCCACGACCTCCCGTACACCAGGCGAGGTAGTTAACATCTCCTAGCCACCGTGGCGATGTGGCAGGCGGACAGCCAAAGTTGAAGCTGGTTGACTTTGTTAGTCGATGTTCCTCATCGATCATGCCGCTCGATGTTTGCTGGTCGGTGATGCTGGTTGTAATTACTGGCGAAACGTCGCGCTACTCAAATGAAAATGTCGTGCGTTTACTCTCCAACACCGCTGATGGTGGTTTGGTGTTTTAACATCTTAACCCTCCCTCCTCCTCCCCCCTCCCCCCCTCCCTCCCCCACTCCTCCTACCCCCTCCTCCTCCTCATCCCCTCCCCCCCATCCCCATCCCCCTCCCCCCATCCCCCCATTCCTCTCCTCCCCCCTCCTCCTCCCCCTCCTCTCCCTCCTCCTCCCCCCNTCATCCACTCCCTCCCCCCCTCCCCCCTCCCCCATCCCCCTCCCCCCATCTCCCCATTCCCTCCCCCCCCATCCCCAACGACCCCAGCACCACGAACAGCTCCCAGCAGCAGCAGGTACAGCAGCAGCAGGTGCAGCAGCAGCACTCGGAGCTGCTGTGTGAGTACGCCCGCCGCCAGACGCTGCCCGACAAGAACCCGCCGCTCGTACCGGCGCCAGCGGCAGCCACCACCGCCACCGTGGCAACCGCCGTGGCCGCTGGCGGTGGCGGTGGGCCTCCCCTCGCCGGAGCCGCCGCTGCCCGCCAGCGCCGCTCCGAGCCGCCGGCGACCTCCGGCCCTTCCGCCTGCTCCCCTGCCGGGTGCGTCGCCGGCCCGGGGTCAAGGTTCACCACCGTCGCCACGGGACCGCGGCCGGAGGGGTGGCGGCCGGGGCCTACTGGGACTCGTCGGCTGTGGACGTACGTCGGTTCGGGACGGGCGCCCCGGGAAGGGGTAGAGACGTGTGACACTGCCAATGTGATGCTGGGAATCGTGGGTTTGGCAGTAGGGTACGGACATCTCTCTCTCTCTCAGAGGGTCACAGTGGCCGTGTCAGATGCTGAGGGTCGTGGGTTTGGCAGTAGGGTACAGACATCTCTCTCTCTCTGAGGGGTCACAGTGGCCGTGTCAGATGCTGAGGGTCGTGGGTTTGGCAGTAGGGTACAGACATCTCTCTCTCTCAGAGGGGTCACAGTGGCCGTGTCAGATGCTGAGGGTCGTGGGTTTGCCAGTAGGGTACGGACATCTCTCTCTCTCTGAGGGTCACAGTGGCCGTGTCAGATGCTGAGGGTCGTGGGTTTGCCAGTAGGGTACGGACATCTCTCTCTCTCTGAGGGGTCACAGTAGCCGTGTCTGATGCTGAGGGTCGTGGGTTTGCCAGTAGGTACGGACATCTCTCTCTCTGAGGGGTCACAGTGGCCGTGTCAGATGCTGAGGGTCGTGGGTTTGGCAGTAGGGTACAGACATCTCTCTCTCTCTGAGGGGTCACAGTGGCCGTGTCAGATGCTGAGGGTCGTGGGTTTGCCAGTAGGGTACGGACATCTCTCTCTCTCTGAGGGGTCACAGTGGCCGTGTCTGACACGTTGAGGCCACCACGCCCATCGCCCCCCGCTGTGGTTCACAGTGGCCGGGCGGCTGGGGTAGAACCGGCCATCGTGGCCCGGCTTGGCGACGTGAGGGAGCGCGCGGGAGGCGATTCGGTGATGATGACGATGGTGATGACGATGATGACGATGGTGATGACGATGACGATGGTGATGACGATGACGATGACGATGGTGACGATGATGACGATGATGACGATGACGATGATGAAGATGACGACGATGACGATGATGTTGATGACGACGATGACGACGATGACGATGACGATGATGTTGACGACGATGATGATGATGACGACAATGATGATGATGACGATGACGACGATGACGACGATGACGATGATGACGATGACGACGATGACGATGATGACGATGATGACGATGACGATAATGATAATGATGACGGCGATGACGACGATAAGGACAATGACGACGACGATGATGACGACGACGACGATGATGATGACGATGATGATGATGATGATGACGATGACGATGATGATGACGACGATGATGACGACGATGATGACGATGACGATAAGGACAATGACGACGATGCAGTCCCTGCCATTGATTAACTCGTTAAGTTAAAAACGGCGACCTCGCCGGGGCGTGGGCCGTGACTTAGCGGCGCCTCTCGACCCGTCGCCTTCACCCCTGCGCTCGTTACTGGCAGCCAATGAGGCGGCACTTGATTAAGTTGGCTGCAGTGTCGGGCTCGCGGAGAAAACCAGCACACCACGGCGGCAGTGAGTGTGAGAGTGTGTGAGTGTGTGAGAGAGTGAGAGTGTGAGAGAGTGAGAGTGTGAGTGTGTGAGTGTGTGAATGTGTGAGAGTGAGTGTGAGTGAGAGAGTGTGTGTGAGTGAGTGTGAGAGTGAGTGTGAGTGAGAGAGTGTGAGTGTGTGAGTGTGTGTAAGAGTGTGAGAGTGTGAGTGTGTGAGTGAGTGAGAGTGTGTGAGAGTGAGTGTGAGTGAGAGAGTGTGAGTGTGTGAGTGTGTGTAAGAGTGTGAGAGAGTGTGAGTGAGTGAGAGTGTGTGAGAGTGAGTGAGTGTGTGAGTGAATGTGAGAGTGTGTGAGTGTGTGTAAGAGTGTGAGAGAGTGTGAGTGTGTGAGTGAGTGTGAGAGTGTGAGAGTGTGAGAGTGTGTGTGAGTGTGAGAGAGTGTGAGAGTGAGTGTGAGAGTGAGTGTGAGAGAGTGTGTGAGTGAGTGTGTGTAAGAGTGTGTGTAAGAGTGTGTGAGTGAGTGTGAGTGAGAGAGTGTGAGTGTGTGAGAGTGTGAGTGTGTGTAAGAGTGTGAGAGTGAGTGTGAGTGAGTGTGAGAGAGTGTGAGTGTGTGAGTGAGTGTGAGAGTGTGAGTGAGTGTGAGAGTGTGAGAGTGTGTGTGAGAGTGTGTGTGAGAGTGAGTCTGTGAGTGTGAGTGTGTGAGTCTGTGAGTGAGTGTGTGTGAGAGTGTGAGAGTGTGTGAGTTTGTGAGTGTGTGAGAGTGTGTGAGTGTGTGAGCGAGTGTGAGAGTGAGTCTGTGAGTGTGAGTGAGGGTGAGTGAGTGAGTCTGTGAGTGTGAGTCTGTGAGTGTGAGTGAGTCTGTGAGTGTGAGTGAGAATGAGTCTGTGAGTGTGAGTGAGTCTGTGAGTGTGAGAGCTTGTGTGAGTCTGTGAGTGTGAGTGCGAGAGTGCGAGAGTGCGAGAGTGTGTGAGTGTGAGAGTGCGTGTGAGTGAGTCTGTCAGTGTGAGGGTGTGTGAGAGTGAGTCTGTGAGTGTGAGTGAGTCTGTGAGTGTGATTGAGTCTGTTATTGTGAGAGAGTCTGTGAGAGTGAGTCCTCTCACCACTCACCCACTCATCCACTCACCCTCTCACCCTCTCACCACTCACCCACTCACCCTCTCACCCTCTCACACACTCACCCACTCACCCTCACTCACCCACTCACCTCTCACTCACCCACTCACCCACTCACACTCTCACTCACCCACTCATCCACTCACCCTCTCACCTCTCACCACTCACCCTCTCACCCTCTCACCACTCACCCACTCACCCTCCACCCACTCACCCTCTCACTCACCCACTCACCCACCCACTCACCCACTCACTCACTCACCACTCACCCACTCACCCACTCACCCTCTCACCCTCTCACCCACTCACCACTCGCCCACTCACCCACCCACTCACCCTCCCACTCACCCTCCACTCACCCTCTCACCCACTCACCCTCCCACTCACCCTCTCACTCACTCACCCTCCCACTCACTCACCCTCCCACCCACCCTCCCACTCACCCTCCCACTCACCCACTCACCCACCACTCANCCACTCACTCACTCACTCACCTCCCACTCACCCACTCACCCTCTCACCCATCGGCGTTGAACTCGCCGCGCTACCGATCCGGCAACGGTGCCGATCGGAGGTTGTTGTCGTCATCGTCGCTGTCGATGTTGTCCATGTTGTTGTTGTTGTTGTCGATGTTGTTGTTGTCGATGTTGTTGTTGTTGTGCGTAGATGGGGGGCATAGCGAGCGTGGGGTACCGCCTGGCGGAGTCGGGGGGGCCTGTGGGGGGCCCGGCCGCGGCAGCCCTCGCCTCGTCACACGGAGACAGCCCCGGGGGGGGCCCGGCCACGCTCAGCCAGCGGCAGACAGGTGAGGGGGGGGGTGACGCGGGGGGGGTGTGATGTGGGGGGGGGGNACGCGGGGGGGGACATGAGGGGGGGAGGGGGGACGTGAGGGGGGGACGGGGGGGGTGACGAGGGGGGGGGCCTGGCCACGCTCAGCCAGCGGCAGACAGGTGAGGGGGGGGTGACGCGGGGGGGGGGGGGGTGACGCGGGGCGGTGGTAATAGTGGTGATGATAGAGTTTCGTATTCATTAAACCAGGTTGTAATGCCCCGAAATCGGGTTTAATTGTATTAAAGAAAAAACCCGATGCCTGCCGCTGGAAAAAAATCGGGTTTTTCCACCAACAGAATGAATGGTCGATTGATTTCACTTCGGGGACCGTTGGCTCAATTACGGAGTGGCTGACCAGATGATTTAACGAACAAGTGTCCGAACAAAATATAAGAATGAATGACCGTTGGAATGAATGAGTTCACGGATGAGTGACTCGCTGAATGAGTTACCGAGTGATTTGCTGAATTGGTGAGTGGTTTTGTGAATGAGAGAATGACTACATTTGAGGGTGAGTGGTTGACCGAGTGGGTGATGAGGTAGTTGAGTGAGTGGATGGATGATGGTCGTGGTGATGGTGGTGGTGTTGATAGTGGTGGTGTTGATGGTGGTGGTGTTGATGGTGTTAATGGTTGTGATGGTCATGATGGTGGTGGTGATGGCGATGATGATGTCGATGATGATGATGTTGATGATGTTGATGATCTTCTTGGTTCTTTCGTGACTTTACCGAAAGAACCAAGAAGATGGATCCCTGCAGTCACGAAAGCTTTAAATCGAGATGTTGACGATGTTGAAGATGTGGATGATGTTGATGATGTTGTTGATGATGTTGATGATGTTGATGTTGTTGATGATGTCAATGATGGTGATGATGTCGATGTTGACGATGGTGACGATGTTGACGATGTTGATGATTGCCAGGGTGCCGTGTCCTCCTCCTCCTCGACGCTGTCCCCGTGGAGCGCACGGCCACGTGGGTGCTCACCCTGCAGCAGGGGACGAGGGGGGGCCCGGCGGGGGTGGACAAGCGAACCGAGCGGGTGAGACGCACGCCGCTCGCCCACCCGCTCGCCCGCCCGCTCGCTCACCTGCTCACCCGCTCGCCCACCCGCTCGCTCACCCGCTCGCTCACCCGCTCGCCCACCCGCTCGCTCACCCGCTCGCTCACCTGCTCACCCGCTCGCCCACCTGCTCGCTCACCTGCTCGCCCACCTGCTCGCTCACCTGCTCGCCCACCCGCTCACCCACCTGTTCACCCACAAACTCACCCGCTCACCTACCCGCTCGCTCACCGCTCGCCCACCCGCTCGCTCACCCGCTCGCCCACCTGCTCACCCACCCGCCTGCTCGCTCACCATCCACTCATCCATGTACTCAGTCAACCACTCGCTCGCTCACCCACTCGCTCACTCATCCGCTCACCCATCCAGTCATCCATGTATCTCAGTCACCCACTCCCTCACCCATCCACTCATCCATGTACTCAGTCAACCACTCGCTCGCTCACCCGCTCGCTCACCCACACTCTACCCATCCGCTCACCCATCCACTCATCCATGTATCTCGCTCACCCACTCGCTCACCCATCCGCTCACCCATCCACTCATCCATGTATCTCGCTCACCCACTCGCTCACCCATCCGCTCACCCATCCACTCATCCATGTATCTCGCTCACCCACTCGCTCACTTACTCGCTCACCCATCCACTCATCCATGTATCTCGCTCACCCACTCGCTCACCCACTCGCTCACCCATCCACTCATCCATGTACTCAATCAACCACTCGCTCACCCATCCACTCATCCATGTATCTCAGTCACCCACTCGCTCGCTCGCTCACCCACCTACCGACTCACCCACTTGCTCACCCATCTGCTCACTCGCCCACTCGCCCACTCGCTCACTCGTCTACTCACCCATTCCCGAACACACACCTACTCACTCGCCCCTTCGCTCACTAGTTCACCCATGAACCTACCCCACTCACTCACTCGCCCACCCACTTGCTAACTCGCACCCACCTACTCATTCACCCGCTCACCTGCTCACTCACCCGCTCACCCATTCACTCACGCACTAATCCACTCGCTAACTCCATCACTCGTACAGCTGCCTGCCTACCCGCCCGATCAATCAATCACTCACCAATTCGCTCACCTACTCCACCCACTGTCTCAATAACTTTCTCACCACAAACCCACCCACTCGCTCACTAGTTTATCTACGCACATACCCAAGTACATTTTCAACAACTAACCTTTTCGTTTATTCACTCAGTTTGCTGTTCACGTACTCGCCCACCGGCACACTCTCATGCTTACTTATCACCTCACTCACTCATCCACCTACTCACTCATTTACTCAATCACCTACCTTCTCACTCAACCACCTACCCACTTAAATCAATAAAACCTAATCACCCACTCAGTCATACGCTTAATCACTCACCAATCAATTATCCACTCACCCATTCACCAACTCATCCATCCACTCACTCAACTACCTCATCACCCACTCGGTCAACCACTCACCCTCAAATGTAGCCATTCTCTCATTCACAAAACCACTCACCAATTCAGCAAATCACTCGGTAACTCATTCAGCGAGTCACTCATCCGTGAACTCATTCATTCCAACGGTCATTCATTCTTATATTTTGTTCGGACACTTGTTCGTTAAATCATCTGGTCAGCCACTCCGTAATTGAGCCAACGGTCCCCGAAGTGAAATCAATCGACCATTCATTCTGTTGGTGGAAAAACCCGATTTTTTTCCAGCGGCAGGCATCGGGTTTTTTCTTTAATACAATTAAACCGATTTCGGGGCATTACAACCTGGTTTAATGAATACGAAACTCTGATCCAAGGCTTAGGCTGCTTCCTTGTCGCTGCTGCTCTCGTATTAATTCTAGATTTGAAGCTTTCGTGACTGCAAGGATTCATATTCTTGGGTTTTTTCGGTAAAGTCACGTAGGTAAAAATTTTAAAGTAAAATAAAATAAAATTCACGACGTTTCGGAGGCAACACATACTGCTGTATCAAGTGAGAGAAATTCCAAGAACACAGTATTTGTGTATATACTGGTTGAGGGTGGGAGGAGCCAAGGTAGGCTCTGAATATTATTTTCGTGAGGTTCGGTGCGGCTGAAGCACGCTGTTAGGAATGAGCCTTTGTTGTTCTTGGGGGCCGTCGGGCTGCACGGGGTAGTCGTAGAATGCGGCGGGCAGGTTGGTCTTGATGAACACGAGCTTCTCCTCCACAATCGTGGGCACTGCCAGTGAGTTCCTTCGCTTGGAATGGATGAAGCCCATCGTTGAGAAGTGCGGTTCTGCAATTAGAACAAATGAAACCGGATTTCTCCCAGTCTCAGATGATCGGGTTTAATATGAAAAGACAATTAAACCCATCTTTTTGATTTTTTCGGTAAAGTCACGTAGAAGGGAAGTAATAAAATAATAAAAATGAAATTAAAACATAATGAAATAATTCTCACGACGTTTCGGCCACAACGCAAGCAGCCGTCCTCAGGTGAAGAACATGTCTGTCGATAAGACAGAGTCTAAATGACACGTCTTAGGCTTGGAGTGTCTATTTAAGCTGTGAGGGAGGAGAAAGAGAGCCTTGACAAAATAATTTGCATTTGAAGAGGAATTTTGCATATTTATGGAAAGAAAATAAAAAAATAAAACATAATGAAATAATTCTCACGACGTTTCGGCCACAACGCAAGCAGCCGTCCTCAGGTGAAGACCAGGTCTGTCGGGGAGACAGCGTCTGAAGATGAATTCCTGCAGTCACGAAAGCTTTAAATCGAAATGTGCCATCCTTGATTCATTCGGACATTTTAGCCACTCACTAATGCATTCACTCATTAAGTGCATTTTCATACGTGGAGATTACCAAAGGCGCATACGGCTGAGAGCCTGGGTTTACGTCCCGGCTGTGGTTATAAACCGCGTCCACTCGTGCGCTGAGTTGTTGGCCTCAGCCGGGTCACCGGTGATCAGAGGTCGCAACCGGGTACCCGATACCCGTACCCTACCGATACCCGGCTACCTGTACCCGGCCGGGTACCTGGTGCGGCCGGGTACGGGTAGGCCGTGAGTCACTGGTGAGTCACCGTTTGTCACTCATTTCCCAACGTCTTGTCTCTTCTCACAATTCAAGTTCCTAGAATCAACCCACCCGCGCCTGCAACATGGCTTCATCCCAGAGGTCGCAACCGGCTACCCGATACCCGTACCCTACCCGATACCCGGCTACCCGTACCCGGCCGAGTACGGGTAGCCGTTTGCGACCCTGGTGCGGCCGGGTACGGGTACGGGTAGGCCGTGAGTCACTGGTGAGTCACCGTTTGGCACTCATTTCGGGTAGGGTACGGGTACGGGTAGGGTACGGGTAGGCCGTGAGTCACTGGTGAGTCACCGTTTGTTACTCATTTCGGGTAGGGTACGGGTACGGGTAAGGAACGGGTACCCGTACCCGTACGGGTACCCATTTGCGACCCTGGTGCAGCCGGGTACGGGTACGGGTAAGGAATCAAAACCCGTTTGCGACCTCTGCCAGTGACTGTTTAGTATTAAAATATGGTGCTGTATTTTTAGGATCGTGTGATTATAATATCATTTAATGTAGAAATCCACATTTATTTAATATTTTTCTTCTGCAGTTTTTATTGAAAATGCAAATATTTGATATCTCAAAAACCTGATGTGACAGATTTGGAATCGGCACCCCAAAATTACCTTAAAACCGTTGGAATACCTTATGCCAGAAAAAGTGTGTTGACCAGTGTAATACATCAGTTTAACACGAAGCAGGCTTTCGCGACCAATATTATTCATAATCAACGTTTTTGGGTTTAGATCGCGTTATTTATAAATGTGTCGTAACCCTCCACCACCCGACACGGCCAATCAGTAAAAAAGTGTCACGTTGACAAAAGACAAATAGTTCACTGCTTTAGCCCACCGGTGTGTTGAAGCGTGAAACCACAACATTTACAATTTGAGTAGCACGACGTTTCGCTGGTAATTGCAACCAGCATCATCGGGAAATTCGCCAGAATGGTGAGGCTCTGCTGTGTCTCCCGTTCTTATATAGAGCAGCAGCAGGGTGACATCATCATTAATAAATTGTAAATGTTGTGGTTTCGCACTTCAACACACCGGTGGGCTAAAGCAGTGAACTATTTGTCTTTTGTCAACGTGACACTTTTTAACCGATTGGCCGTGTCGGGTGGTGGAGGGTTACGACACATTTATAAAGAACGCGATCTAAACCCAAAACGTTGATTATGAACAGTGCAATACATATCTTCTTGGTTCTTTCGTAAAGTCACGTAGAAGGAAATAATAAATAATAAAAATAAAACATAATAAAATAATTCTCACAACGTTTCGGCCACAACGCAAGCAGCCTCCTCAGGTGAAACAGTTGTTTAGATATTTATGTATTATATGTTTTATTTTTATTATTTTATTATTTCCTTCTACGTGACTTTACCGAAAGAACCAAGAAGATGAATCCCTGCAGTCACGAAAGCTTTAAACGAAATATAATATATTATTTATTATTATTTTAATATATATAATAAATATTATTATATAATATAATAATATTATATAATTTAATTATTTTTATTTGTATTGTTTTATTTTTTTATTTTATTATTTCCTTCTACGTGACTTTACCGAAAGAACCAAGAAGATGAATCCCTGCAGTCACGAAAGCTTTAAATCGAAATGCATAATACCTTTTTTTTTAAATCCTTTATATTAAGTTCACTTGCTTGCGCGCTTACGACCGTGAAATCTTCGGTCGTTTTTTAACCCACTTCCCGTGATCCAATGGAGCTGACATTTTCCACACAGACTCGTTGTGCGTGACAATTAATGTTCGTGAAAATTTTTCCCAAAATTTTACACTTTTTAGGAAAAAATTTATATTTAATTACCAATTGCTATGGTGGCATGCAATCATCTGACCCATAGGTGGCAGCCATCTCAACCAGCGGACGAGAGGACTCTAGCCGCCACGCATATAAAGGATTTATAGTGAAAAACTTTGTTTTTACTGGTTATACTTGTTCAATCTCCGCCAGTACGAGCAGGAGATCGGACGGCTCAAGGAGCGGCTGGCCGGCTCGTCGCACAAGCTAGAGGAGTACGAGCGTCGCCTGCGGGCGCAGGAAGAGCACATGCAGCGTCTGGTGCAGGAGTACCAGACGCGGCTGCACGAGAGCCAGGAGAACCTGCGGCGACAACAGGAGCACAAGGACGCGCAGATGAAGGGCATCATCAACCGGTGAGCCACGGCGGGGTGGAGGCGACGCTTGCTTGGGACCGCACACACCGTGTCGACCGACAGAGACCCACAGAGACACATAGAGGCCCACAGAGNCACACAGAGACACACAGAGACACAGACCCACAGAGACACACAGAGACCCAAAGACCCACAGAGACCCAGAGACACACAGAGACCCACAGACCCACAGAGACCCACAGAGACCCATACAGACAGAGACCCAGAGACCACAGAGACCTACAGAGACTCACACAGACCTATACAGACCCACAGACCCACAGAGATCGATACCTGTCAACCCACACGGTTTACCCCGTATTCTCGTACAGGGAAATTGAGTGTTTCAGGTCCATACGGCCGTTTCAATAGGGGAAAAAACAATGCGTTTGTGTTTCTCCCTTGCGATGGGATTTTGTAGGATGAACTTTGAGGTTGTTAAGGGTACGGGGGAGGGCACTGATAAGGGTTGACAGTCATGGAGACTCACAGAGACCCACAGAGACCCACAGAGACACAGAGNCCCAGAGACTCACAGAGACACAGAGACACAGACACACAGAGACACACAGAGACCNACAGAGACACACACAGAGACTCAGAGACCCACAGAGACCCACAGAGACCCACAGAGACCTACAGAGGCCCACAAAGACCCACAGAGACCCACAAGACCCACAGAGACCAACAGAGACCAACAGACACCACAGAGACCCACAGAGACCCACAGAGACCAACAGAGACCCACAGAGGCCCACAGAGACCCACAGAGGCCCACAGAGACCTACAGAGACCCACAGAGACCTACAGAGACCTATAGAGACCACAGAGGCCCACAGAGACTCACAGAAACCCACAGAGACCAACAGAGACCCACAGAGACCCATAGAGACCCAGACACACAGAGACTCACAGAGACTCACAGAGACTCACATAGACCCACAGAGACCTACAAAGACTCACAGAGACCCACAGAGACCTACAGAGACCCACAGAGACCCACAGAGACCTACAGAGGCCCACAGAGACCCATTCAGACCCACATAGATCGATACCTGTCACCCACATGGTTTACCCCGTATTCTTGTACAGGGAAATTGAGTTTCAGGTCCATACAGCCATTTCAATACAGGCAAAAAAAATGCGTTTGTGTTTCTCCCTTGCAATGGGACTTTATAGGATTAACTTTTAGGTTGTTAAGGGGCACGGGGTGACCAATATGGTCTGAATTGGTCTGTAATAAGGTAGGGCGCTGATAAGGGGTTGATAGCAATGGATACCCACAGGGATACACAGATACACACAGAGACCCACAGAGACCCACAGAGACCCACAGAGACCCAGAGACACACAGAGACACACAGACCCACAGAGACCCACAGAGACCAACAGAGACCTACAGAGGCCCACAAAGACCACAGAGACCCACAGAGACCCACAGAGACCAACAGAGACCAACAGAGACCCACAGACACACCACAGACATGGATACGTGTCAACCGACACGGTTTACCCCGTATTCTTGTACATTTTTCTATTTGTTTGTGTTTCTCCCTTGTGATGGGACTTTGTAGGATGAACGTTGACATTTATAAGGGCACGGTGTGACCAATACGGTCTGAATTGGTCTGTAATAAGGTAGGGCACTGATAAGGGGTTGACAGGTATGCAACCACGATGCGATCAACTCGGGCCGACAAAGAGTAGCTTATCTTCCACGCCTGACAGCACCGTGGTAGCAACGAGCGATTAAGCGTGCATTCATTTCAACGGGAGGGTGTGTCAGAGCCATCGACGGCTGCTTTTCCGTATTTAAATCAATACGATATTATCGCGTGCGATGTCACCGCATTGAGTGTGTTGCGATGCATTCTTCTTCATGGTTGGGAGGGATGTGTCGCTTGCGCTACAAAGAGGTTAAATTTTGATGTAAAGCTTTCGTGACTGCAGGGATTCATCTTCTTGGTGCTTTCGGTAAAGTCACGTAGAAGAAAATAATAAAATAATAAAAATAAACATAATAAAATATAATTAAATTTCGATGTAAAGCTTTCCTGACTGCAGGGATCATCTTCTTGGTTGTTTCGGTAAAGTCACGTAGAATGGAAATAATAAAAATAAAATGTAATAAAATCATTCTCACGACGTTTCGGCACAACGCAAGCAGCCGTCCTCAGGTGAAGAACAGGTCTGTCGAGAAGACGTCGTGAGAATTATTTTATAATGTTTAATTTTATTATTTTATTATTTCCATTCTACGTGACTTTACCGAAAGAACCAAGAAGATACAAGAGGTTGTTCATGTTAAACACCAACACAATTTGAGGCTAGCGCCACCCAGGCCAGGCCTACCTCGCCTGGTTTCCCTACCCAGTTCGTCAAGCCTCCCCGGGCATTGGAATCTAGGCGAGACCGTGGTCGGGCTCGAGTCACTCATCGTCGTCGTCATCATCCGCATCATCAGGCGTGGTTTGTCTACTGCTGGATGAGGAGACCAATCAAATATCTCTCGCTCTTTTGATCCCGATGCTGGAAAGCGGTACAGAAGCCTGCGTTTTGCGCGTGTTTCGACGTCGTTATATTCTGTAACGCAATTTCACGTGAAATAAAAGGCCGCGTCAACAACATAGCGAAGATGTAATCGCGTTGCAAACGGTCCGCGTGGTAGTAGCGGAGTTCTAGATTGAAGCTTTCGTGACTGCAAGGATTCATATTGTTAGGTTTTTTCGGCAAAGTCACGTAGGACATAAATTTAAAATAATAAAAGTAAACTAAAAATAAAATAAAAATCACGACGTTTCGGAGGCAACGCAAGCTTCCGTCTTCAGGTGGAACCGTCACGCACGATAGCTGTATCAAGTGAGAGAAATTCCAAGAAAAGAGTCCTTGTATATTTAATAATATCCAGGTGCCTACCTTGGCTCCTCCACCTCAACCAGTATATATACAAGGACTGTTTTCTTGGATTTATCTTACTTGACGCAGCAATCGGGCTGTGACGGTTCCACCTGAAGACGGAAGCTTGTGTTGCCTCCGAAACGTCGTGATTTTTATTTTACTTTTAGTTTACTTTCATTCATTTTAATTTTTTACCTACGTGACTTACCGAAAAAACCTAAGAATATAATAGCGGGCTTGTCGGTAAGAAAGCGACGATGCCGACGCTGTTGCTGGAGGGAGGTGCGCTCCGTGGCTGTTGCGTTCGGAGTGAATGATGGGGAGCGGTGGCGCAGCGGTTAGCGCGCCGACGACCCAGGTTGGATACCGCCGCCGACGGCCACCAACACCGTTGATGAAATATTTGAACCGGTCCCGGCCTCCCGGAGGTTGACGACTCGAACTCAGGTGAGAGATCTTGCGGGGGTGGGTGTGCGGCAGAGGTCGCAAACGGGTTTTGATTCCTTACCCGTATCCGTACCTGCCGCACCAGGGTCGCAAACGGGTACCCGTTCCTACCCGATACCCGGCTACCCGTACCCGGCCGGGTATCGGGTAGGGTACATGTATCGGTACCCGGTTGCGACCTCTGGCATGAAGCCATGTTGCAGGCGCGGGTGGGTTGATTCTAGGAACTTGAATTGTGAGAAGAGACAAGACGTTGGAATTGAGTGACAAACGGTGACTCACCAGTGACACGGCCTACCCGTACCCGTACCCGGCCGCACCAGGGTCGCAACGGCTACCCGTACCCTACGTGGTACGGGTATCAGGTAGGGTACGGGTACGGGTATCGGGTAGGGTACGGGTATGTTACCCGATTGCGACCTCTGGTGCGCGGTAAACTTCGCCACGAGGGAGACGAACGGTGCCGGGCGTGGTGCTGGCCACCCCAACCCTCGCGTGCGCCGGGGCCTTTCGTAGGAGCCGCTGCTCGCTCGCGACACTAGGCCCCAACAGCCTGCTAAGGCCGCGCGGGAGGCGGGGATCTGTGGCTCTTTGATTGTCCGTCGCGTCCGTCACCGCCGCCGTGTGTACCCAGGTTGATGACGTGGAGGAGGAGCTAAAGAAGGACCATGCCGACATGCAAGCCATTGTGGATGACAAGCAGAAGATCATCGAGGCGCAGGTAACCTGTCCTCTTGTGGCGTGATGGAGTTTTCCATCATCATCATCATCATCTTATTATTCTTATTTACAC
>MU249687.1:7895-92089 GCA_018977245.1 Lethenteron camtschaticum | reverse complement strand
ACTACCACCATCATCGCCAGACCACCACACCATCGCCACATCGCACCATCGCCACGACCACCACACGACCATCGCACGACCACCACCACCACCATTGCCACGACCACCACCACCACCATCGCCACGACCACCATCGCCACGACCACCACCACCACCACCACCATCGCCACGACCACCACCATCGCCACCACCACCACGACCACTACCACGACCACTACCACCACCATTGCCACGACCACCACCACCACCTCCATCGCCACCACCACCACCACCACCACGACCACCACCACCACGACCACACCACCACACTCCTGTCAACCCCTTATCAGCGCCCTACCTTATCACAGACCAATTCAGACCCTATTGGTCACCCGTGCCCTTATTAATCTCAGCCTTCATCCTACAAAGTCCCACCACAGGAGGAGAAACGCAAAACAAATGACAAATAAATTTTGCCCGCATTGAAACGGCTGTACGCCGTACGGACCTGGAAACCTTTCCTGTACAAGAACACGGGGTGAACCGTGTGGGTGTGACACGGTGAGAGTTGACAATTGGGGCCTAGAGGCCCAGAGCCGCCTCCTCCGGGTCTCCTGACCGCCGCGTGGCCGTGTCTGTGCGTCAGAGGTCGCAACCGGGTAACCGATACCCGTACCTTACCCGATCCCCGGCTACCCGTATCCGGCCGGGTAACGGGTAGGGTACGGGTATCGGGTACCCGATTGCGACCTCTGGGATGAAGCCATGTTGCAGGCGCGGGTGGGTTGATTCTAGGAACTTGAATTGTGAGAAGAGACAAGACGTTGGGAAATGAGTGACAAACAGTTACTCACCAGTGACTCACGGCCTACCCGTAACACGGCCGCACCAGGGTCGCAAACGGGTACGGGTAGCCGGGTATCGGGCAGGGTACGGGTATCGGGTACCCGGTTGCGACCTCTGTCGGTCGATCGCGACCGCCTGTTTCCGACCTCTGATCTTGTGCGTGCTGCCCCACCCCCGCTCCCCTCCGTCCCCGACACGCGTGACCACAGCGTGTTCCCGCGCGAGCTCCGGGAGGTGTTTGCCGCATGGCGTCAGCAGTGCGCTGGCCGCGGCCGGCCGGCCATCAGCGAGCGACTCATCGTGGCCTCGCTGTTCCTGCGTTTCCTGTGCCCGGCCATCATGTCTCCGAGCCTGTTCGGCCTCACGCAGGAGTATCCAGACGACCGCACGGCGCGTACGCTCACGCTCATCGCCAAGGTCATCCAGAACCTGGCCAACTTCACACGGTACGGTGTGTGCGTGCGCGCGTGTGTACGTGCGTACGTGCGTGGACAGAGAGATAGAAAAGGAAATATTTCTAGGTTTTAAGCTTTCGTGACTGCGAGGATTCATAGTCTTGGTTTTTTCGGTAAAGTCACGTGACTTTACCGAAAAAACTAAGAGTATGAAAGGGAAATGTGTTGTGGATGATGTGAAGAATGATTGTAAGAAGAGGTTTTTACCGCCTCCCCACCCCGCCCCGCGCCCTCCCCCGCTTCTCTGGCAATAAACAGGAGGAGAGGAGATGTGTTGAGAGATGTTCAAATGTCGAGTGAGAAACACTTTGGCAAGGAATGATGATGGGGGGGGCGGTGATGGGGGCGGTGATGGTGGGGACGGTGATGGGGGGGGGAGGAGCGGTGAAGGGGAGTGGTGATGGGTGGGGGTCGGTGATGTGGAGGGGGGCAGTGATGGGGGTGGTGATGGTGTGGGGGGAGCGGTGATGGTGAGCGGTGATGGTGAGCGGTGATGGTGGGGGGTGGCGGTGATGTGGGGGGGGGCGGTGATGGGGGGGGGCGGTGATGGGGGGGAGGGTGACCGGTTGGTGTATGATTGGGAAGCGGTCTTTCGGAGTCCGAACCTGACTCCCGTTACCGGCTGTGATGGAGCTTCACCGTGATCGACCCCCCCCCCCAACCCCCCCCCCACCACCCCTGATAATGTCGGACGCAGGACAATCGGGACAATCTGCCGCAAGCGACAATTATCCGTGCGCGAACACCTTTAACGAGGGACACCTCCCCCCTCCCCCCCGCCCCCCCCCCCCCCCCCCCCAGGTTCGGCAACAAGGAGGACTACATGGCGTTCATGAACGACTTCCTGGAGCAGGAGTGGGTGAACATGAAGCGCTACCTGGCAGAGATGTCCAACGCTGAGTCGGGCCCCAACGCGGAAAGCTACGAGGGCTACATCGACCTGGGCCTGGAGATGTCCACCCTGCACACGCTGCTGTCCGACGTGGTCGCCCAGGGGGACAAGGTTCGGGATGTCGTTAAAACCGCATCTCCCCGCCACGGACGGTGTCACGGGGGGTTCCATGCCCAGGGGTTCCATCCCGAGGCCCCCCCACCGACGATGACTGTCGTGTATTCGGGGTTCCGCGTGTGTCTTCCCTCTTTTTTTAAAAAATCCTTTATATTAAGTTCGCTTGCTTGCGTGCTTGCTTGCTTGCTTACGACCGTGCAAATCTTTCGGTCGTTTTTTAACCCACTTCCCGTGATCCAATCGAGCTGACATTTTGCACACAGACTCGTTTTTTTTTCCAGACACTGTTTAGGGAAAACAAATTAAATATTTAATTACCAATTGCTTAATACTGGCAGACAATCATCTGACCCATAGGTGGCAGCCATCTCAAGCCAGAGGACGAGAGGACTCTAGCCGCCACGCATATAAAGGATTTATAGTGAAAAACTTTGTTTTTACGGGTTATACTTATTTAAATCCTTTATATTAAGTTCGCTTGCTTGCTTGCGTGCTTGCTTGCTTGCGCGCTTACGACCGTGCAAATCTTTCGGTCGTTTTTTAACCCACTTCCCGTGATCCAATCGAGCTGACATTTTGCACACAGACTCGTTGTTCGTGACAATTTCTTTTCGTGAGATTTGCACGGTCCTAAGCAAGCAAGCAAGCGAACTTAATATAAAGGATTTAAAAACAAGAACAATCTAATGTTTTTTCTTCTTGGTTCTTTCGGTAAAGTCACGTAGAAGGGAAGTAATAAAATAATAAAAATAAAACATCATAAAATAATTCTCACGACGTTTCGGCCACAACGCAAGCAGCCGTCCTCAGGTGATGTTTTATTTATATTATTTTATTACTTCCCTTCTACGTGACTTTACCGAAAGAACCAAGAAGATGAATCCCTGCAGTCACGAAAGCTTTAAATCGAAATATAATATTATTATATTATAGTATTATATGTTTTAATATATTATTAATAAATGTATTAATTTATTTTATTTGATAATATTATTTTATTATATTATTGTATTATGTTTTATTTTTATTATTTTATTACTTCCCTTCTACGTGACTTTACCGAAAGAACCAAGAGATGAATCCCTGCAGNCACGAAAGCTTTAAATCGAAATCTAATGTTTTTAAATCATTTATATTAAGTTCACTTGCTTGCGCGCTTACGACCGTGCAAATCTTTCGGTCGTTTTTTAACCCACTTCCCGTGATCCAATCGAGCTGACATTTTGCACACAGACTCGTTGTGCGTGACAATTAATTTCCGTGAATTTTTTTCCAAAATTTTACACTTTTTAGGTAATTTTTTTTAAATTACCAATTGCTTAATGGTGGCAGGCAATCATCTGACCCATAGGTGGCAGCCATCTCAAACCAGAGGACGAGGACTCTAGCCGCCCGTTTCAAACCAATGTGGGCTGGGTTGTGGCCCATTGAACACGCATATAAAGGATTTATAGTGAAAAACTTTGTTTTTACGGGTTAATTTTTTGGGTCTTTCGGTAAAGTCACGTTAGGTATAGAATGAAAGAAATTAAATGGCGACGTTGCGATTGCAACACAGGCAATCCGTCATTAGGTGGTGAAAACCACCGCAAAAATTTTTGCTGCTGAAGTGGACTTCAAATCTCGATTCCTTTCACCCCGTTTAGAAGCAACGTCGCCCCCCGCCGCGTTCAGGGTGTCTGTGCCTGCCGCGGTTTTGATTTTTTACCAATTTTAGTAATTCGACGTTAATGGTGATGACGGTTGTGGCCGAAGACGATGACGATGTTGACGATGGCGATGTCCACAGTGATAATGGTAGCTATGGTGATGGTGATGACGATGACAGTGATGGTGCACTAAGTGATCATGATGGCTACGGTGACGATGATCACCGTGACGATCACCGTGACGATGAAGACCACGACGATCACCGTGACGAACACCATGACGATGAAGACCACGACGATCACCGTGACGATCACTGTGACGATCACCACGACGATCACCGTGACGATCACCGTGACGATCACCGTGACGATGAAGACCGTGACGATCACCGTGACGATCACCATGACGATCACCGTGACGATCACCGTGACGATGAAGATGACGATCACCGTGACGATCACCATGACGATCACCATGACGATCACCGTGACGATCACCGTGACGATGAAGACCGTGACGATCACCGTGACGATCACCGTGACGATCACCGTGACGATGAAGACCGTGACGATCACCGTGACGATCACCGTGACGATCACCGTGACGATCACCGTGACGATCACCGTGACGATCACCGTGATGATGAAGACCGTGACGATCACCGTGACGATCACCGTGACGATGAAGACCACGACGATCACCGTGACGATCACCGTGACGATCACCGTGACGATCACCGTGACGATCACCGTGACGATGAAGACCGTGACGATCACCGTGACGATCACCGTGACGATCACCGTGACGATGAAGACCGTGACGATCACCGTGACGATCACCGTGACGATGAAGACCACGACGATCACCGTGACGATCACCGTGACGATCACCGTGACGATCACCGTGACGATGAAGACCACGACGATCACCGTGACGATCACCGCGGCAACAACGGCCGCCACTACGGCTGACGTGACCCCCCGCCTGCCCAACCCCCGCCCCACCAGACCACCGTGGCCAAGCTGGGCCCTCTGCCGAGGATCTTGTCCGACATCAGCTCGGCCCTCTCGCCCGGCTCCCGCGTGGGGGTCCCGGCGGGCGACGCTGCGACGGCCGGGGTGGGGGGCCGCCCCCCACCGCTGGTGTCGACCGTGCCCGGCCTGGGCAGCACCAGTCTGGCGTCGGGCCTGCACCGCATCTTGGAGGACAGCGATGTGTTCGGGTACGGCGGTGTGTCGTGCTCTCTCGCCGGCGGTGTGGCGTCATCGTCTCCATCGCACTTATCACCATCGTCATCGTCGTGATCGCACGTATCGTCATCGGAGTCGTCATCGTCGTCGTTGTCATCATCGCCGTCGGTTGTGTCATCATCATCTTCATCGCACGTATCGTCATCGGCGTCGTCATCATCGTGGTCGGTTGTCATCATCATCTTCATCGCACGTATCGTCATTGGCGTCGTCATCGTCGTTGTCATCGTCGTCATCGTGATGATGACCTCATTGTCGTCGGTGTGTCATCATCATCTTCATCGCACGTATCGTCATCGGCGTCGTCATCGTCGTTGTCATCGTCGTCGGTTGTGTCGTCATCGTCTTCATTGCACGTATCGTCACCAGCGACATCATCGTCGTCGTGATGATGACCTCATTGTCGTCGGTGTGTCATCATCGTCATTGCACGTATCATTACCATCGTCGTCGTCGTCACCTTCGTCCTTGTCGGTGTGTCAACATCTTAATCGCCGTCATCGTCATCATCATCTTCATCACACGTATCATCACCAACGTCATCGTCTACATCACACGTAACATCATCATCGTCATCATCTTCATCACACGTATCATCATCGTCATCATCATCTTCATCACACGTAACATCACCATCGTCATCATCTTCATCACACGTATCATCACCATCATCATCATCTTCATCACACGTATCATCACCAACGTCATCGTCTACATCACACGTAACATCACCATCGTCATCATCTTTATCACACGTTTCATCACCATCGTCATCATCTTCATCACACGTATCATCACCAACGTCATCGTCTACATCACACGTAACATCACCATCGTCATCATCTTCATCACACGTATCATCATCGTCATCATCATCTTCATCACACGTAACATCACCATCGTCATCATCTTCATCACACGTATCATCATCGTCATCATCATCTTCATCACACGTAACATCACCATCGTCATCATCTTCATCACACGTATCATCATCGTCATCATCATCTTCATCACACGTAACATCACCATCGTCATCATCTTCATCACACGTATCATCACCATCGTCATCATCTTCATCACACGTATCATCATCGTCATCATCATCTTCATCACACGTAACATCACCATCGTCATCATCTTCATCACACGTATCATCACCATCATCATCATCTATATCACACGTTTCATCACCATCGTCATCATCTTCATCACACGTATCATCACCAACGTCATCGTCTACATCACACGTAACATCACCATCGTCATCATCTTCATCACACGTATCATCATCGTCATCATCATCTTCATCACACGTAACATCACCATCGTCATCATCTTCATCACACGTATCATCACCATCATCATCATCTATATCACACGTTTCATCACCATCGTCATCATCTTTATCACACGTATCATCACCATCGTCATCATCTTCATCACACGTATCATCACCATCGTCATCATCTTCATCACACGTATCGTCATCGTCATCATCATCTTCATCACACGTAACATCACCATCGTCATCATCTTCATCACACGTATCATCACCATCGTCATCATCTTCATCACACGTATCATCACCATCGTCATCATCTTCATCACACGTTTCATCACCATCGTCATCATCTACATCACACGTTTCATCACCATCGTCATCATCTACATCACACGTTTCATCACCATCGTCATCATCTACATCACACGTTTCATCACCATCGTCATCATCTACATCACACGTATCATCATCTACATCACACGTATCATCATCTACATCACACGTATCATCATCGTCACGATCAAAAGCAGCACCACAGTTGCAGCGTACGCTCGCGGGGACAACAACAAAAAAAACCCAACGCGTTCACAAACAAACGAACCGCACACACACACACAAATCCACTCGCTCCAACCCTTAATCGTCTCGCTCATCTCTTGTCGACCTCTTCCCCCCCAGGTTCACGCGCCTCCCGTCACCCACGCAGGAGAACCGCGAGGCCTTCTTCGTGACGCGCACGGAGGCCGCCCCGCGCTCCGTCTCCCGCCCGGCCGTCCCCTCGCTCCCAACTCGTCCTCCTCCTCGTCTTCGTGCGGCGTGAATCCCTCCTCCCCTCTACCTCCGCCGCCTCCTCTACCTCCGCTGCTGCTCTCGGCAGGCTCCGGGCCGGCGGCCTCAGTCGCCCACCTCCCTCCCGGCTCGGCCGCCACCATGCAGATCAACGACGGCAAGCATCACCATCAGCAGCAGCAGCAGCAGCAGCATCAGCAGCAGCATCAGCAGCAGCAGTACCCCGTGTCGCAGCCAAGATCAAAGCCGGCCGATCGATACAGAGCAACACGGTGCAGCATAAGAGGATGGAGGTTCATGCGCCCGCGTCACTCGCCGAGCATACCAGGTGATCGATTTAAACTTTCTCTCTGTGCGTGCGTGTGTACGTGTGTGTGTGCGCGTGTGTGCGCGTGTGTGTGTGCACGTGTGTGCACGTGTGTGTGCGTGCGTGCGTGTGTGTGTGTGCACGTGTGTGCACGTGTGTGTGTGCGTGCGTGCGTGCGTGCGCGTGTCTGTGTGTCGGAGCCTTTCCCTGTACACCTTGGGGTGCGACAGGGATGTCCTCTGGCTCCCACATTATTTAACATCTATTTTGACCGCGTAGTTCGTGAAGCCTTCAATAGCTGTACCGGGGGAATTTCCATTTGGTACAGATATAATGGGAGGCTGATCAATGCCCGGGTGCGATCAAGGGATGGCTCCCTATTGGTCAACCACGTTATGTATGCCGATGATTTGGAAATAGCTGCTCATTCAGAAGAGGAGTTGGAGACGCTGCTGCTGAGACTGGAGCGTGCCACTAAGAGGTGGGGCCTTACCATCAGCCCCACCAAAACTAAGCACCTGCCTGGGTATTTTGTACCATCGGACACTCCACCCCCACAACTCCCAATTGGTGATGGGGCAGTTGTGGAGAGAGTGGAGAGTTTCCCATACCTGGGCAGTGTGCTTATGACCGGCTCCAGTTTATCAGCAGAGGTCTCACTCCGAATCAGTCGAGCGGCAATATCTTTTCATCGGTTGCGTAACGCTGTGTGGAAGCTACCTGGTCTGTCGCTCCGCACGAAGCTTCAGGTCTTCTCGGCCACGGTCATTCCTCCCTTCTCTACGCTTGCGAGACGTGGACCCCCTGGTGGAGCATCTTCGCCGGTTGGAAACATTTAGGCTGGCCTGCCTACGATCCATCCTGGGTTTAACCAGGCTGGATTGTGTGAGGAGCTCACAAATCCTTGAAAGATCTGGGCAAAGTCCCATCAGTGAGCTCCTCCGGCAGGCAAGGCTGCGTTGGCTGGGTCATGTAGCCCGCATGCCCAGCCACCGCATGCCTAAACAGCTTTTGTTCGGCTGGATCGAGGGGGCTAAACGGGCTGGAGAAGAGGTGGTACAGGAGGACGTGGAGCTGAGTGGACTTGCCGATGACTGGTACCAGCGGTGTCAAGATCGGCCTCAGTGGAGGAGGCTCGTGAAGGACGCTACTGGGCAATTGGAGGCAGTCGCCCTCCAACAACGGAGGGCGGAGGAGCGACGCTCACAACAACGAGCGGAGCGCCGGGTGGCTAAAGCACAGCAAGTTGGCACAGTAGGGGCACAGGTAGTGCATCAGCCAGTCATCTCATTCAGTCGACCCGTGGCACCTGGGTCTGCCCCGTGACCTCCTGCCAGCGGGCGTTCGACACGTCACGTGGCCTCAAGGTGCACTTGGCCTGGTACAAGCATCGTGGTGACGTCACCGCCACTTAGTGGCGAATGGCGGTTGTTGTGTGTTTGTGTGTGGGGGGTGGGTGTAGCGGTTAGCGCTGCGCTATGAACCGGCGACCCGGGTTCGATTCGCTCAACACCAGTGACGATTATCTGAACCGGTCCCGGGCCTCCCTAGGTCGACTCAGCCTCAAATGAGTACCCGGTGCGGTGATGCCACTAGGGAGACAAAGGCGGTCGGGCGTGGTGCCACCCACCCCTCGTGTGCCGTTCTGGCCTTCATAGGTGCTCGTTAACAGCACTTGCCCCTACAGTCTGTTAAGCCTATACGATCTTATTTTGTGTGTCGCTCGTGGCGTGCGTCACGATTATTAACCGAATCGGTCCTGGGCCTGCCCTGTATGAGTGTTGAGCGTCGTTCGGCCTTCGTAGCTGCTGCTGCTGCTGCACTTGCCCCAGCAGTCTGTGCAGGCTATACGGGGGATCTTTGTCTTTGTGCATGCTGCGTGGGCGAGCCTGTGTGGGTGCGTGCGTGTGGGTGCGTGGGTGTGTGTGGTGTGTGTGTGTGGTGGGTGTGTGTGGTGTGTGTGTGTGGTGTGTGCGTGTGGGTGTGTGTGTGTGTGTGGGTGTGTGCGGGTGTGTGCGTGTGGGTGTATGCGTGTTGGTGTGTTGGTGTGTAGATGCGTGTGAGTTTGTGCGTGTGGGTGTGTGGGTGTTGGTGTGTGCGTCTTGGTGTGTGCGTGCGTGTGGGTGTGCGTGGTGTGTGTGGTGTGTGTGTGTGGGTGTGTGCATGTGGGTGCGTGTGGGTGTTGGTGTGTGGGTGTGTGCGTGTTGATGTGTGCGCGTGTTGGTGTGCGCGTATTGGTGCGTGCGTGCGCGTGCGTGTGGGTGTGTGCGTGTGCGTTCGTTCATTTTATTGTTTTGTTCTGCTATGTTGTGGTGCTGCCCAGTGCAAGGCTGGGGAGGGGGCGGGGGTCCGTGTTGGTTTGTGCGTGTTGGTGTGTGCGTGTTGGGGTGTGCGTGTTGGGGTGCTGTGGTGGTGTGTGTGTGCGTGTTTGTGTGCGCGTGTTGGTGTGTGCGTGTTAGTGTGTGCATGTTGGTGTGTGTGCGCATGTTGGTGTGTGTGTGCGTGTTGGTGTGTGTGTGCAGTGTTGGTGTGTGCGTGTTAGTGTGTGTGCGTGTGTGTGTGCAGTGTTGGTGTGTGTGTGCGTGTTGGTGGGTGTGTGTGTTGGTGTGTGCGTGTTGGTGTGTGTGTGTGCGTGTTGGTGTGTGCGTGTTGGTGTGTGCGTGTTGGTGTGTGTGTGTGTGCGTGTTGGTGTGTGCGTGTTGGTGTGTGTGTGTGTGCGTGTTGGTGTGTGTGTGTGTGCGTGTTGGTGTGTGTGTGTGTGCGTGTTGGTGTGTGCGTGTTGGTGTGTGTGTGCGTGTTGGTGTGTGGTTGGTGTGTGTGTGTGTGCGTGTTGGTGTGTGGTGTGTGCGTGTTGCTGTGTGCGTGTTGGTGTGTGTGTGCGTGTTGGTGTGTGTGTGCGTGTTGGTGTGTGTGTGCGTGTTGGTGTGTGTGTGCGTGTTGGTGTGTGCATGTTGGTGTGTGTGTGTGTGCGTGTTGGTGTGTGTGTGTGTGTGCGTGTTGCTGTGTGCGTGTTGGTGTGTGTGTGCGTGTTGGTGTGTGTGTGTGCGTGTTGGTGTGTGTGTGCGTGTTGGTGTGTGTGTGCGTGTTGGTGTGTGTGTGCGTGTTGGTGTGTGTGTGTGCGTGTTGGTGTGTGTGTGCGTGTTGGTGTGTGTGTGCGTGTTGGTGTGTGTGTGCGTGTTGGTGTGTGTGTNCGTGTTGGTGTGTGTGTGTGTGCGTGTTGCTGTGTGCGTGTTGGTGTGTGTGTGCGTGTTGGTGTGTGTGTGTGCGTGTTGGTGTGCGTGTTGAGTGTGTGTGTGCGTGTTGGTGTGTGTGTGCGTGTTGGTGTGTGTGCGTGTTGGTGTGTGTGTGTGTGCGTGTTGCTGTGTGCGTGTTGGTGTGTGTGTGCGTGTTGGTGTGTGTGTGTGCGTGTTGGTGTGTGTGTACGTGTTGGTGTGTGTTGCGTGTTGGTGTGTGTGCGTGTTGGTGTGTGTGTGCGTGTTGGTGTGTGTGTGCGTGTTGGTGTGTGTGTGCGTGTTGGTGTGTGTGTGCGTGTTGGTGTGTGTGTGCGTGTTGGGGCGTTGTGGTGGTGCCTCGCACGTTGGGCACAGCGGTGGTGATCGGCGTTCCGTGTTCACCGGGAGGCCCATGACACGAGGCCAACATTTACTTAAGCAACGGAGGAAAAAAAAAATAATTACAGTCATGGAATTGTGTTGAGAATTAAACAACACGTTTGTTTGTAAGTGAGAAAAAAATACTTGAAAAACAACAACCGGCGTGACGGTTAAACAGCGAAAGGAACTTGGCACTCAAAGCGCTAAATTCAGTCGTGAGGTCGTTCTTCTACGCTCGCCGCTGTGAGTTGAGCTGAAACGAACGATAATACGTTGACTTAGCACTACCCATAGACTCAACACTACCCATAGACTCAACACTACCCATAGACTCAACACTACCCATAGACTCACACTACCCATAGACTCAACACTGCCCATAGACTCAACACTGCTCATAGACTCAACACTGCCCATAGACTCAACACTGCCCATATAATCAACACTGCCCATAGACTCAACACTACCATAGACCAACACTGCCCATAGACTCAACACTGCTCATAGACTCAACATGCCCATAGACTCAACACTGCCCATAGACTCAACACTGCCCATAGACTCAACACTACCCATAGACTCAACACTACCCATAGACTCAACACTGCCCATAGACTCAACACTGCCCATAGACTCAACACTGCCCATAGACTCAACACTGCACCATAGACTCAACACTGCCCATAGACTCAACACTGCCCATAGACTCAACACTGCCCATAGACTCAACACTGCCCATAGACTCAACACTGCCCATAGACTCAACACTACCCATAGACTCAACACTACCCATAGACTCAACACTGCCCATAGACTCAACACTACCCACAGACTCAACACTGCCCACAGACTCAACACTTCCCATAGACTAACACTACCCATAGACTCAACACTACCCATAGACTCAACACTGCCCATAGACTCAGCACTACNCCATAGACTCAACACTACCCATAGACTCAACACTGCCCATAGACTCAACACTACCCATAGACTCACACTGCCCACAGACTCAACACTTCCCATAGACTAACACTACCCATAGACTAACACTACCCATAGACTCAACACTACCCATAGACTCACACTGCCCATAGACTCAGCACTGCCCATAGACTCAACACTGCCCATAGACTCAACACTGCACCATAGACTCAACACTACCCATAGACTCAACACTGCCCATAGACTCAACACTGCCCATAGACTCAACACTGCCCATAGACTCAACACTGCCCATAGACTCAACACTGCCCAAGACTCAACACTGCCCATAGACTCAACACTACCCATAGACTCAACACTGCCCATAGACTCAACACTACCCATAGACTCAACACTGCCCATAGACTCAACACTACCCATAGACTCAACACTGCCCATAGACTCAACACTGCCCATAGACTCAACACTGCCCATAGACTCAACACTACCCATAGACTCAACACTACCCATAGACTCAACACTACCCATAGACTCAACACTACCCATAGACTCAACACTACCCATAGACTCAACACTACCATAGACTCAACACTACCCATAGACTCAACACTGCCCATAGACTCAACACTACCCATAGACTCAACACTGCCCATAGACTCAACACTGCCCATAGACTCAACACTGCCCATAGACTCAACACTGCCCATAGACTCAACACTGCCCATAGACTCAACACTGCCCATAGACTCAACACTACCCATAGACTCAACACTGCCCATAGACTCAACACTACCCATAGACTCAACACTGCCCATAGACTCAACACTACCCATAGACTCAACACTGCCCATAGACTCAACACTGCCCATAGACTCAACACTGCCCATAGACTCAACACTACCCATAGACTCAACACTACCCATAGACTCAACACTACCATAGACTCAACACTACCCATAGACTCAACACTGCCCATAGACTCAACACTACCCATAGACTCAACACTGCCCATAGACTCAACACTACCCATAGACTCAACACTGCCCATAGACTCAACACTGCCCATAGACTCAACACTACCCATAGACTCAACACTACCCATAGACTCAACACTACCCACAGACTCAACACTGCCCATAGACTCAACACTGCCCATAGACTCAATACTGCCCATAGACTCAACACTGCCCATAGACTCAACACTGCACCATAGACTCAACACTACCCATAGACTCAACACTACCCATAGACTCAACACTGCCATAGACTCAACACTGCCCATAGACTCAACACTACCCATAGATTCAACACTGCCCATAGACTCAACACTGCCCATAGACTCAACACTGCCCATAGACTCACACTACCATAGACTCAACACTACCCATAGACTCAACACTACCCATAGACTCAACACTACCCATAGACTCAACACTACCCATAGACTCAACATACCATAGACTCAACACTACCCATAGACTCAACACTGCCCATAGACTCAACACTGCCCATAGACTCAACACTACCCATAGACTCAACACTACCCATAGACTCAACACTACCCATAGACTCAACACTGCCCATAGACTCAACACTACCCATAGACTCAACACTGCACCATAGACTCAACACTGCCCATAGACTCAACACTACCCATAGATTCAACACTGCCCATAGACTCAACACTGCCCATAGACTCAACACTGCCCATAGACTCAACACTACCCATAGACTCAACACTACCCATAGACTCAACACTACCCATAGACTCAACACTACCCATAGACTCAACACTACCCATAGACTCAACACTACCCATATACTCAACACTGCCCATAGACTCAACACTGCCCATAGACTCAACACTACCCATAGACTCAACACTACCCATAGACTCAACACTACCCATAGACTCAACACTACCCATAGACTCAACACTGCCCATAGCCGTCGACATCTCTCGAGGTCCCGCGATGTTAACGATCCAACGCAGCGTCCGCGCGAGCCGGTCGCGGTTTGACTCTCTTTATTTTTTGGTCTTTTCACGTGTATTCTTTTTATCATTATTATTATTATTCGTTAACACTTTTTTGTTGAGAATTTTTTTTATTCGATTTCATTCACCGAAACTTTTTTTGAATCTCGCGATTTTGGCCGAGAAAGAGTACGGGGCTGGGGGGGGGCATGAGAATTTCTGCGGACGTCACAATCTCGGAGAGAGTGAGGTTCGACTCTCTCGTGCATAGCGACTCTCCCTGCCCTCTGTTTGAACGACCGGGAGTTGGAACCCCCGCTTGGTGTACGCTTCCTCGTCCCCATCCTGCCGAAAACAGCAAAGCGTTACACGGACACCAGCGAAAAAATATAATCCATAATAAGTATAACCGTAAAAACAAAGTTTTTCACTCTAAATCCTTTATATGCGTGGTGGCTAGAGTCCTCTCGTCTCTGGCTTGAGATGGCTGCCACCTATGGTCAGATCATTGTCTGCAGTATTAACAATTGGTAATTAAATATTCAATTTGTTTTCCCTAAACAGTGTAAAATTTTGGGAAAAAAATTTCACGAACATTAATTGTCTCGCACAACGAGTCTGTGTGCAAAATGTCAGCTCGATTTGATCACGGGAAGTGGGTTAAAAAAACGACCGAAAGGTTTGCACGGTCGTTAGCAAGCAAGCAAGCACGCAAGCAAGCAAACTTAATATAAAG
Source organism: Lethenteron camtschaticum (assembly GCA_018977245.1). Taxonomy (NCBI): domain Eukaryota; kingdom Metazoa; phylum Chordata; class Hyperoartia; order Petromyzontiformes; family Petromyzontidae; genus Lethenteron; species Lethenteron camtschaticum. Next base: position 77,270 of record MU249687.1, on the reverse strand, counting down.
GATTTAAAAAAGAGAGATGGGTGATAATGTGGCAAATGCGCCGGCGACATCTTTAAAATAACAAATAATTATCGGCGGAGAAATTCGATCGGTCCTTCGCTGTTGTGACGGGATCAAAGGTGGGTCCGTGATAGGGTTGAAAATTCAAAATGGGATTTAATTTTCAAAAGTTGTGGTGGGTTGAAGAGGGATGTCATGATGAGGTTGAAAGGTCACGATGGGGCGGGGGGGGCTTGTTGGAAGTGGCGGAGGCAGAAAGCAAAAGGTTGTGGTTTGAAGTGAGTTGAAAGTTGATGCTAGACAGATTGAAACATGGCTCGTTTTTGAGTTTAAACAGTCGTGTTGGGTTGAAATGATTTTGGCTGTTAAGTTGAACGTGAGTATAAAAATCATGCCGGGGTCGAAGAAAATCATTAAAAAATTGAAATCGATATCATGGCGTGCAAAGTTAAAAGAAGTCACGGCGAAGGGTTTGAACGTTGACAGCAGGTTTCAGAGATCATGGCGTGATGGGATTCCACGACTGCTCGTATAAAATATCAACACACAATTACTCGCTTGCAGAATTTTTTTTTTTAATGGAAAAAAGCTTGAGGCCTTTTTAGCGACGAAAGATGGCGGCAATCTTTTTTAAACTGGTGGCAGATAAAAAAAACGGCTGCAATGGTTGTTGAATATGGTGGCGGATTTCTTAAATGGCAGCGGATTGAAAAGTGGCTTGGATTTTGAAACACTCACGTAAGAAGAATGTAAATTGGCGGCCGAATTTAAGATGTTAAATGGCGACGGGCAGTTAACAAATGGCGACGGGCGGTTGACAAAATGGCGGCGGCCAGTTCACAAAATGGCGGCCAGTCCATTTCAAAATGGCGGCGGTGGCGGTGGCGACAACAGTAATTATTGGTTGTAATTTTTACGAAAACGCAAAACAAATATAACGCTGGCGGATTAATAATAATAACGCAAACAAAAACGGCGGTGGTGGCGGCGGCGATTTGCTAAAACAAAAAAACAATTGCGACGATCTTATTCATAAGGCCCCCCCGTTGCCGTGCGCTTGTAGGGACACACCCGGGAGGGCGGCAGGCGTAATGGGAGGCGGCCTACAACCGCTGTCCTTTCACAACCCGCTCTTCCACCTGGGAGGGGACGCCACGGATGTCTCTCCGGCGACAGGCAGCCTCCCCCGTGTGCCCTGCCGCCGCCGCCGCTTCTGCCACGTCTGCCGCGGCTGGAATTGGGCATGACTGCAGTTCCGAGTGCCTGAGGTATATACGCCGTGACGAGATGGGACTGACGACTTCCGCGCTCGACCCTCGCCCGTCTCTTTTTTTTTTTTTACGATCAGAGGAAACAAGAAGATGCTCGGTGTATTCGGCACTTAGCTTCGTTCATCATTTCGTAAATTTTTTTTTTAAACGTAGCTTTATGTAAACCCCCACCTCTCGCTCACTCTCTCGCTCGCTCTCTCGCTCGCTCGCTCTCTCGCTCGCTCTCTCGCTCGCTCTCTCGCTCGCTCACCTCTCGCTCACTCTCTTGCTCACTCTCTCTCTCACTCTCTCGCTCACTCTCTCGCTCACTCTCTCGCTCACTCTCTCGCTCACTCTCTCGCCCACTCTCTCGGTCACTTTCTCGCTCGCTCTCTCGCTCGCTCTCTCGCTCACTCTCTCGCTCACTCTCTCGCTCATCTCGTTCACTCTCTCGCTCACTCTCTCGCCACTCTCTCGGTCACTCTCTCGCTCACTTTCTCGCTCGCTCTCTCGCTCGCTCTCTCGCTCGCTCTCTGGCTCACTCTCTCGCTCACTCTCTCGCTCACTCTCTCGCTCACTCTCTTTCTCACTCTCTCGCTCACTCTCTCACTCTCTGCCTCTCTGTGCTTTTGTCTCACTCCCGACGGGTGTTCATTGTTAGCCACACGCAGATGGGACAAGGCGGACGCGTAGACAGACGGAGAGAGACGGACCGATGGAGACAGACAGACAGACAGAGACAGAACAGAGAGATGAATAGCCAGACAGGGAGATGTGTCAGGGAAGGTGTTTCCGCTTTGATAATTATTGTTGGCTTTGTTAGTGTTGCTCTCATTGCCTTGGTTTTTAAATCCTTTATATTAAGTTCACTTGCTTGCTTGCGCGTTTATGACCGTGCAAATCTTTCGGTCGTTTTTTAACCCACTTCCCGTGATCCAATCGAGCTGACATTTTGCACACAGACTCGTTGTGCGTGACAATTGATTTTCATGAATTTTTTTTCTCCAAAATTTTACACTTTTTAGGAAAAAATAAATTATATTTAATTACCAATTGCTTAATGGTGGCAGGCAATCATCTGACCATAGGTGGCAGCCATCTCAAGCCAGAGGACGAGAGGACTCTAGCCGCCACGCATATAAAGGATTTATAGTGAAAAACTTTGTTTTTACGGGTTACACTTTTTAATCGCTTTGTCGAGACCCCTTGTCATCGTCGTGGCGAGTGTGAATCACGGCCCGGTGCTCCAACAACATTGAGAAGCACTACTGAGCAGAGCATCACAAAGCGCTCGTGTGAACCCAGCATCACAGCGTGTCCTGCGTGAGCTCGGCATCACAACGCGTTCCGTATTAGCCTACAGGTCTCCGCATCAGTCCATAGATCTCCGTGTGAGTCTATTGGTATCTGTGCGAGTTTGTCGGTCTCCAGGTGAGTCTATAGGCCTCCGTGTGAGTCTATAGGTCTCTATATGAGTCTATAGGTCTGCTTGTGAGTTTCTAGGTTTCTGCGTGAGTTTATAGGTATCTGCGTGAGTCTGTAGGTCTCTGTGTGAGTCTATAGGACTCTGTGTGAGTTTGTAGGTCTCCATGTGAGTTTATAGGTATCTGCGTGAGTCTGTAGGTCTCTGTGTGAGTCTATAGGACTCTGTGTGAGTTTGTAGGTCTCCATGTCAGTCTATAGGTCTCTGTGTGAGTCTATAGGTCGCCGTACGAGTATGTAGGTCTCCATGTGAGTCTATAGGTCTTTGTGTGAGTCTATAGGTCGCCGTATGAGTATGTAGGTCTCTGTTTGAGTCTATGGGTCTCTGTGTGAGTCTATTGGTCTCTGTGTGAGTCTATAGGTCTCCGTGTGAGTCTATAGGTCTCCGTGTGAGTCTATAGGTCTCTTTGTGAGTCTATAGGTCTCTGTGTGAGTCTATAGGTCTCTGTGTGAGTCTATAGGTCTCTCTGTGAGTATAGGTCTCCGTACGAGTATGTAGGTCTCCGTGTGAGTCTATAGGTCTCTGTGTGAATCTATAGGTCTCTGTGTGAGTCTATAGGTCTCTGTGTGAGTCTATAGGTCTCCGTACGAGTTTATAGGTCTATGTGTGAGTCTATAGGTCTCTGTGTGAGTCTATAGGTCTCTGTGTGAGTCTATAGGTCTTTGTGTGAGTCTATAGGTCGCCGTATGAGTTTGTAAGTTTCCGTGTGAGTCTATAGGTTATCCGTGTGAGTCTATAGGACTCAATCTATAGGGCTCTGTGTGAGCCTATAGGTCTCTGTGAGTTTATAGGTCTCTGTGTGAGTCTATAGGTCTCTGCGTGAGTCTATAGGTCTCTGTGTGAGTCTATGGGTCTCTGTGTGAGTCTATAGGTCTCCATGTGAGTCTATAGATCTTTGCATGAGTCTATATGTCTCTGTGTGAGTCTATTGGTCTCTGTGTGAGTCTATGGGTCTCCGTACGAGTATGTAGGTCTCCGTGTGAGTCTATAGGTCGCCGTGTGAGTCTATAGGTCTCTGTGTGAGTCTATAGGTCTCTGTGTGAGTCTATAGGTCTCTGTGTGAGTCTATAGGTCTATCTGTGAGTCTATAGGTCTCCGTACGAGTATGTAGGTCTCCGTGTGAGTCTATAGGCCTCCATGTGAGTCTATAGGTCTCTGTGTGAGTCTATGGGTCTCTGTGTGAGTCTATAGGTCTCTGTGTGAGTCTATAGGTCTCCGTACGAGTATGTAGGTCTCCGTGTGAGTCTATAGGTCGCCGTGTGAGTCTATAGGTCTCTGTGTGAGTCTATAGGTCTCTGTGTGAGTCTATAGGTCTCTGTGTGAGTCTATAGGTCTATCTGTGAGTCTATAGGTCTCCGTACGAGTATGTAGGTCTCCGTGTGAGTCTATAGGCCTCCATGTGAGTCTATAGGTCTCTGTGTGAGTCTATGGGTCTCTGTGTGAGTCTATAGGTCTCTGTGTGAGTCTATAGGTCTCCGTGTGAGTCTATAGGTCTCTTTGTGAGTCTATAGGTCTCTGTGTGAGTCTATAGGTCTCTGTGTGAGTCTATAGGTCTCTCTGTGAGTATAGGTCTCCGTACGAGTATGTAGGTCTCCGTGTGAGTCTATAGGTCTCTGTGTGAGTCTATAGGTCTCTGTGTGAGTCTATAGGTCTCTGTGTGAGTCTATAGGTCTCCGTACGAGTTTATAGGTCTCTGTGTGAGTCTATAGGTCTCGGTGTGAGTCTATAGGTCTCTGTGTGAGTCTATAGGTCTTTGTGTGAGTCTATAGGTCGCCGTATGAGTTTGTAAGTTTCCGTGTGAGTCTATAGGTTATCCGTGTGAGTCTATAGGACTCAATCTATAGGGCTCTGTGTGAGCCTATAGGTCTCTGTGTGAGTCTATAGGTCTCCATGTGAGTCTATAGATCTTTGCATGAGTCTATATGTCTCTGTGTGAGTCTATTGGTCTCTGTGTGAGTCTATGGGTCTCTGTGTGAGTCTATAGGTCTCTGTGTGAGTCTATAGGTCTTCGTACGAGTATGTAGGTCTCCGTGTGAGTCTATAGGTCGCCGTGTGAGTCTATAGGTCTCTGTGTGAGTCTATAGGTCTCTGTGTGAGTCTATAGGTCTCCGTACGAGTATGTAGGTCTCCGTGTGAGTCTATAGGCCTCCATGTGAGTCTATAGGTATCTGTGTGAGTCTATGGGTCTCTGTGTGAGTCTATAGGTCTCTGTGTGAGTCTATAGGTCTCCGTACGAGTATGTAGGTCTCCGTGTGAGTCTATAGGTCGCCGTGTGAGTCTATAGGTCTCTGTGTGAGTCTATAGGTCTCTGTGTGAGTCTATAGGTCTCTGTGTGAGTCTATAGGTCTCTCTGTGAGTCTATAGGTCTCCGTACGAGTATGTAGGTCTCCGTGTGAGTCTATAGGCCTCCATGTGAGTCTATAGGTCTCTGTGTGAGTCTATGGGTCTCTGTGTGAGTCTATAGGTCTCTGTGTGAGTCTATGGGTCTCTGTGAGTCTATAGGTCTCTGTATGAGTCTATAGGTCGCTGTATGAGTCTGTATGTCTCCGTGTGAGTCTATAGGTTATCCGTGTGAGTCTATAGGACTCAGTCTATAGGTCTCTGTATGAGTCTATAGGTCTCTGCGTGAGTTCATAGGTCTCTGCGCGAGCTAGTGTGCTTCTCCGTGCTGTGCTACTCCCGTATCATAGGAAGAAAGACACATTTGAAAAGAAAGGACTTTCAAATTTATCGGAGCGGCTCGGTCCCGTTTTTTTTACTTTTTACATGGGGGGGGGGGGGGGGCGGCGGGGGGGGTGCTTTCCAAATCGATGGCCCGTGTTGGTCCTTCTGAGATTTCTTGACCTTTCCCTTTCTGCCAGCAATCCAGGTTTTATGGATTCCCCCCCCCCCTCCCCCCCACCCGGCTTGTAATCAAAAGGAGCGCGTGACTTTGAGGGAATGCGGTGACCGGGAGTTGAGGCCATCAAACCCCAGCGCTCGCGAGGGCATCAAACCCAGCGCTCGCGAGGGCCTCGGTGCAATCTGGCGCTGCTGCTGCTGCTGCTACTGCTGCTGCTGCTGCACCAGATGCACTCTGGGAATTCAGGATCTCAGCGGCGATGGGAATAGCGTTGCGGCACGGATATTATGAACCGCTTGGCAGAGAGAGAGAGACCCAGGCCCAGGGCTTGCACCAGAGGTCACAACCGGGTACCCGATACCCGTACCCTACCCGATACCTGGCTACCCGTACCCGGCCGGGTAGCCGTTTGCGACCCTGGTGCGGCCGGGTACGGGTAGGCCGTGAGTCACTGGTGAGTCACCGTTTGTCACTCATTTCGGGTAGGGTACGGGTAGGGAATGGGTACCCGTACCCGGCCGGGTACAGGTACGGGAACCCATTTGCGACCCTGGTGCGGACGGGTACGGGTAAGGAATCAAAACCCGTTTGCGACCTCTGGCTTGCACCCAGAATCTAAGCAGTCCTAACTTAAATCATGGGACCTCCTTGGCAGTCGCAAAATATGATAGTAGGTTTTTCCCCTTTTTTCTGGCAAGAAAACAGCCGTGTTAAGATGTTAAAACACCAAACTGAAACCTTTTGCAAGGGATCATGTCTAGACCAATCAGTTTCAGGGACAATGCATATGTTATCAGAGTATTTTTTGTTTGCATTCTGACCACAAGCATTGTGGTTAATGCAGACATGATTCCTTGTAAAAAGTTTTAGTTTGGTGTTTTAACATCTTAACACCTATTTTGTTGCCAGAAAAAAGTGGAAAACCTATTGTCAGTCTTGAATTATTGTCTGGGAACATCACAATTATGAACGAAAAAGGGCTAAACTACGTAAATCTTATTCTTGGTTCTTTCGGTAAAGTCACGTAGAAGGGAAACAATAAAATAATAAAATATAAAACAATGCAATTCTCACGACGTTTCGACTGCAACACAAGCAATCATCAGGTGTGAAATCCACAGCAAGACAATTTTAAAAAAGTGGCGTTTTTTTAAATCCTTTATATTAAGTTCACTTGCTTGCTTGCTTGCGCGCTTACGACCGTGCAAATCTTTCGGTCGTTTTTTAACCCACTTCCCGTGATCCAATCGAGCTGACATTTTGCACACAGACTCGTTGTGCGTGACAATTTATTTTCGTGAATTTTTTTTCCTAAATTTTCCACTTTTTAGGAAAAACAATTTCATATTTAATTTAAAATACCAATGTGATAAAAATGAAACTCTTACTCAAGAAAAACAGAAATGAATAATAAAATAAAACCGATGCCACGCATATAAAGGATTTATAGTGAAAAACTTTGTTTTTACGGGTTAATTTTTTCTTAATGCAGCAGCACGACAGCGATTTGGCAGTTGTTAGATGGACGAATCCATCTGATGATGATTGCTTGTGTTGCATCGAAACGCGTGTAATTGTATTGTTTTTATTTTTATTATTTTATTGCAGGGATTCATATTTCCCTTCTACGTGACTTTACCGAAAGAACCAATAATATTATCCCTGCAGTCACGAAAGCTTTAAACTAAATTTATGTATATCTTCATGTAAGGCCCACTGAGCTACATAGCCAAATGCTCGTTACGTTGATTATAAATGTGAAGGGAAAAACCGAAGGACCCCAGAGAAAAATCACGTGGCCACGGGGAGAGAGAGAAACACGCAAACTCCAAATATACAGCAGCAGGCGTCAGGGTCGGGATCGAACCCAGACCTCCAATGTACACCAGGAGGTAGCAACAGCTAGAGTGATGTATGAGAAGAGAGAGAGAGACACGAACTCAAAATACACAGCAGGCGTCAGGGTCGCGATCGAACCCACGACCTCCTGTACACCAGGCGAGGTAGTCAACATCTGCTAGCCACCGTGATGATGATGAGAGACACGCCAACTCCAAATATACAGCAGCAGGCGTCAGGGTCGCGATCGAACCCACGACCTCCTGTACACCAGGCGAGGTAGTCAACATCTGCTAGCCACCGTGATGATGAGAGAGAGACGCCAACTCCAAATATACAGCAGCAGGCGTCAGGATCGAACCCACGACCTCCTGTACACCAGGCGAGGTAGTCAACATCTGCTAGCCACCGTGATGATGATGAGAGAGAGAGAGACACGCAAACTCCAAATATACAGCAGCAGCGTCAGGGTCGGGATCGAACCCACGACCTCCTGTACACCAGGCGAGGTAGTCAACATCTGCTAGCCACCGTGATGATGATGAGGAGAGGACCCACAAGAGACACGCCAACTCCAAATATACAGCAGCAGGCGTCGGGATCGAACCCACGACCTCCTGTACACCAGGCGAGGTAGTCAACATCTGCTAGCCACCGTGATGATGATGAGAGAGAGACACACAAACTCCAAATATACAGCAGCAGGCGTCAGGGTCGCGATCGAACCCACGACCTCCTGTACACCAGGCGAGGTAGTCAACATCTGCTAGCCACCGTGATGATGATGAGAGAGAGAGAGAGAGACACGCCAACTCCAAATATACAGCAGCAGGCGTCAGGGTCGCGATCGAACCCACGACCTCCTGTACACCAGGCGAGGTAGTCAACATCTGCTAGCCACCGTGATGATGATGAGAGAGAGAGAGAGAGACACGCCAACTCCAAATATACACCAGCAGGTGTCAGGGTCGCGATCGAACCCACGACCTCCTGCATCCCAGGCGAGGTAGTCAACATCTCCTAGCCACCGTGATAATGATGAGAGAGAGACACGCAAACTCCAAATATACAGCAGCAGGCGTCACGGTCGGGATCGAACCCACGACCTCCTGCACACCAGGCGAGGTAGTCAACATCTCCTAGCCACCGTGATAATGAGAGAGAGAGACACGCAAACTCCAAATATACAGCAGCAGGCGTCAGGGTCGCGATCGAACCCACGACCTCTTGCACACCAGGCGAGGTAGTTAACATCTCCTCGCCACCGTGGCGATGTGGCAGGCGGACAGCCAAAGTTGATGCTGGTCAACGTTGTTAGTCGATGATCCTCATCGATCATGCCGCTCGATGTTTGCTGGTCGGTGATGCTGGTTGTAATTACTGGCGAAACGTCGCGCTGCTCAAATTGTAAATGTCGTGGGTTTACTCTCCAACACCGCCGATGGTGGTTTGGTGTTTTAACATCTTAACACTCCCTCCTTCTCCCCCTCCACCTCCCCCCCATTCCCCCCTCCCCCCCTCCCCCCCTCCTCCCCCTCCTCCTCCCCCCTCCACCTCCCCCCCATTCCCCCCCCTCCCCCTCTCCCCCTCTCCTCCCCTCCTCATCCACTCCCTCCTCCCCTTCCACCTCCCCTCCCCCCCCTCCCCTCCCCCCTCCCCCCATCCCCTCCCCCCCTCCCCCTCCCCCCTCCCCCTCCTCCCCCTCCCTCCTCCCCTCCCCCCTCCCCCATCCCCAACGACCCCAGCACCACGAACAGCTCCCAGCAGCAGCAGCAGGTGCAGCAGCAGCACTCGGAGCTGCTGTGTGAGTACGCCCGCCGCCAGACGCTGCCCGACAAGAACCCGCCGCTCGTGCCGGTGGCAGCGGCGGCCACGGCGGCCGCAGCGGCCACCGCCACCGTGGCCACGGGCGGGGGGCCTCCCTCGCCGGCACCGCCGCCGTCGCCCGCCAGCGCCGCTCCGAGCCACCGGCGACCTCCGGCTCCTCCGCTTGCTCCGCTGCCGGATTGGTCGCCGGCCCGGGGTCAAGGTTCACCGTCGCGGGGACCACGGCCGGAGGGGTGGCGGCCGGCGCCTACTGGGACTCGTCAGCTGTGGACGTACGTCGGTTCGGAACGGGCGCCCCGGGAAGCAGGGGGGAGGGGGGGGGGTAGAGCCGTGGGTGTCTCTGACACGGCCCGTGAGAGAGACGGAGAGAGACCCAGAACCGGGGCTTGAACGCCAGAATCTTGTGCCGGCGTCGATGGGTCGGTGTCTCCGACGCGACCGTCTTGCCGAGCTCTGAGCACTGGGTGCGTGCTCATTGGCTCACGATGGTCGTGTCGGAGATGCTGAGGATCGTGGGTTTGGCAGTCGGGTTCAGATGTGTCTCTCTCTCTCTCAGAGGGATCACAGTGGCCGTGTCAGATGCTGAATGTCGTGGGTTTGGCAGTAGGGTTCAGATGCATTTCTCTCTCTCTCAGAGGGATCACAGTGGCCGTGTCAGATGCTGGGAATCGTGGGTTTGGCAGTAGGGTTCAGATGCATTTCTCTCTCTCTCAGAGGGATCACAGTGGCCGTGTCAGTAGCTGAGGATCGTGAGTTTGGCAGTCGGGTTCAGATGCGTCTCTCTCTCTCTCAGAGAGATCACAGTGGCCGTGTCTGACACGTAGAGGCCACCACGCTCATCGCCCCCCGCTGAGGTTCACAGTGGCCGGGCGGCTGGGGTAGAACCCGGCCATCGTGGCCCCGGCTTAGCGACGTGAGGGAGCACGCGGGAGGCGATTCGGTGATGATGACGACGGTGATGACGATGATGACGATGATGATGACGACGACGATTTTGACGACGACGGTGATCATGATGATGATGACGACGATAAGGACAACGATCATGATGGTTACGGTGATGATGATGACGACGATGATGATGATGACGACGATGACGATGATGACAACGATGATGATGACGACGATGATGATGATGACGACGACGACGACGGTGATGATGATGACAACGATGACGATGACAACGATGATGATGATGATGACAACGATGACGATGACAACGATGATGATGATGATGACGATAACGACGACGACGATGATGATGATAAGGACGATGACGACGATGCAGTTCCTGCTATTGATTAGCTCCTTAAGTTAAAAACGGCGAAATCGCCGGGGCGTGGGGCCATAAATTAACGGCGCCTCTCGACCCGTAGGCTTCATCCTCCTTTGCTCGTTACTGGCGGGCAATGAGCCGGCACTTGATTAATTTGGCTGCGGTGTTGGGCTCGCGGAGAAAACCATCGCACCACGGCGGCAGAGAGTGTGAGAATGTGTGGGAGTGTGAGAGTGTGTGTGAGTGTGAGAGTGTGTGTGAGTGTGAGAGTGTGTGAGAATGTGAGTCTGTGAGTGAGTGTGAGTGTGTGAGTGAGTGAGTCTGTGAGTGTGAGGGTGTGTGAGTGTGTGAGAGTGAGTGAGTCTGTGAGTGTGAGTGAGTCTGTGATTGAGTGTGAGAGTATGAGAGTGTGAGAGTGAGTGAGTCTGTGAGTGTCAGAGAGTCTTTGAGAGCGAGTCCTCTCACCCTCTCACCCACTCACCATTTCACCCACTCACCCTCTCACCCACTCACCCTCTCACCCACTCACTCACTCACCCACTCACCCTCTCACCCACTCACTCACCCACTCACCCACTCACCCACTCACCCTCTCAACCACTCACCCTCTCACCCACTCACCCTCTCATCCACTCACCCACTCACCCTCTCATCCACTCACCCACTCACTCACCCACTCACCCACTCACCCTCTCACCCTCTCACTCACCCTCTCACCTACTCACCCACCTCTCACACACTCACCCACCCCTCACCCACCCTCTCACACACTCACCCACCACTCACCCACTCACCCACTCACCCTCTCACCCACTCACTCTCTAACCCACTCACTCTCTCACCCTCTCACCCTCTCCCACCCTCTCACCACTCACTCTCTCACCCTCTCTGGACCCTCTCACCCACTCACCCACCTCTCACCCACTCACCCACTCACCCTCTCACCCACCTCTCACTCACCCTCTCACCCTCTCACCCTCTCCCCACTCACCCTCTCACCCACTCACCCACTCACCATTTCACCCACTCACCCACTCACCCACTCACCCTCTCAACCACTCACCCTCTCACCCTCTCATCCACTCACCCACTCACCCTCTCATCCACTCACCCACTCACCTACTCACCCACTCATCCACTCACCCTCTCACCTACTCACCCACTCACCCTCTCACACACTCACCCACCCACTCACCCTCTCACACTCACCCACTCACTCGCCCTCTCACCCACTCACACACTCACCCACTCACCTCTCGCACCACCCACTCACCCTCTCACCCACTCACCCTCTCACCCTCTCACCCTCTCACCCACCCCTCTCACCCACCCTCTCACCCACCCTCTCACCCACTCACCCTCTNACCCTCTCACTCACCCACCTCTCACTCCANCCTCTCACCCACCCTCACCCACCCAACCACTCACCACTCTCACCACTCACCCAACCACCCACTCACCCACTCACCCTCTCACCCACTCACTCACCCTCTCACCCTNTCACCCTCTCACCCTCTCCCCCACTCACCCACTCACCCTCTCACCCACTCGCCCTCTCACCCACTCGCCCTCTCGGTGTTTAACTCGCCGCGCTACCGATCCAGCAACGGTGCTGATCGGAGGTTGTTGTCGTCATCGTAGCTGTCGATGTTGTTGTTGTCGATGTTGTTGTTGTCGATGTTGTCGATGTTGTCGATGTCGATGTTGTTGATGTTGTTGATGTTGTCGATGTTGTTGTCGATGTCGATGTTGTTGATGTTGTTGATGTTGTCGATGTTGTCGATGTTGTTGTCGATGTTGTCGATGTTGTTGTCGATGTTGTTGTCGATGTCGATGTCGTTGATGTTGTTGATGTTGTTGTTGTCGATGTTGTTGTTGTCGATGTTGTCGATGTTGTCGATGTCGATGTTGTTGATGTTGTTGATGTTGTCGAAGTTGTTGTCGATGTTGTTGTTGTCGATGTTGTCGATGTTGTCGATGTTGTCGTTGTTGATGTTGTCGATGTTGTCGATGTTGTTGATGTTGTGATGTCGATGTTGTCGATGTTGTTGTTGTTGTCGATGTTGTCGATGTTGTCGATGTTGTTGATGTTGTCGATGTTGTTGATGTTGTTGTCGATGTTGTCGATGTTGTTGATGTTGTCGAAGTTGTTGTCGATGTTGTCGATGTCGATGTTGTCGATGTCGATGTTGTTGATGTTGTCGAAGTTGTCGATGTTGTCGATGTTGTTGTTGTTGTCGATGTTGTCGTTGTTGTCGATGTTGTTGATGTCATCGATGTTGTCGATGTTGTTGTTGTCGATGTTGTTGATGTTGTTGTCGATGTTGTCGATGTCGATGTTGTTGATGTCATCGATGTTGTCGATGTTGTTGTTGATCTTGTCGATGATGTTGTTGTTGTCGATGTTGTTGTTGTGTGTAGATGGGGGGCATAGCGAGCGTGGGGTACCGCCTGGCGGAGTCGGGGGGGCCTGTGGGGGGGCCCGGCCCCGGCAGCCCTCCGCCTCGTCACACGGAGACAGCCCCGGGGGGGGGCCCGGCCACGCTCAGCCAGCGGCAGACAGGTGAGGGGGGGGGAGACGTGGGGGGGGTGACGGGGGAGGGACGCGGGGGGGGACGCGGGGGAGGACGCGGGGGGGGGGACGCGGGGGGGGGACGGGGGGGTGACGCGGGGGGGGGAGGTGACGCGGGGGGGTGGTAATGGTGGTGATGATAGTGTAAGGGTGGTGATGGTCGTGGTGATGGTAGTGGTGTTGATGGTGGTGATGATGTCGATGATGATGTTGATGTCAATGATGGTGATGATGTCAATGATGGTGATGATGTTGACGATGTTGACGATGTTGCTGTGGGTGCTGCCAGGGTGCCGTGTCCTCCTCCAATGATGGTGATGTTGATGTCAATGATGTTGATGACGATGTTGACGATGTTGACGATGTTGCTGTGGGTGCTGCCAGGGTGCCGTGTCCTCCTCCACGCTGTCCCCTGTCGAGCGCACGGCCACGTGGGTCCTCACCCTGCAGCAAGGGGACGAGGGGGGGGCCCTGCGGGGGGGGCCCGGCGGGGGGGGGTCCGGCAGGGGTGGACAAGCGAACCGAGCGGGTGAGACGCACGCCCACTCGCCCACCCGCTCACACACCCGCTCGCTCACCTGCTCACCCGCTCGCTCATCTGCTCGCTCACCCGCTCACTCACCCGCTCGCTCACCCGCTCGCCACCCGGTCGCTCGCCTCTCACCCACCCGCTCGCCCACCCGCTCGCTCACCCGCTCACACACCCCTCGCTCACCCGCTCGCTCACCCGCTCGCCCGCTCGCTCACCCGCTCGCCCACCCTCTTGCCTACCCGCTCGCTCACCCGCTCGCTCACCCGCTCGCTCACTCGCTCACCCGCTCGCTCACCTGCTCGCTCACCCGCTCGCCCGCTCGCTCACCTGCTCACCCGCTTGCTCACACGCTCGCCCACCCACCCGCTCGCCCACCCGCTCGCCCACCCGCTCGCTCGCCCATACACTCATCCATGTATCTCAGTCACTCGCTCACTCACCCACCTACCGACTCGCCCACTTGCTCACCCATCTACTCACTCGCCCCTTCGCTTACTCGTCTACTCACCCATTCCCGAACACACACCTACTCACTCGCCCCTTCGCTCGCTCGTTCACCCACGAACCTACCCCACTCACTCACTCGCCCACCCGCTTTCTAACTCACGCCCACCTACTCACTCACCCGCTCACCTACTCACTCACCCGCTCACCTACTCACTCACCCGCTCACCTACTCACTCACCCGCTCACCTTGTCACTCGTTCACCCATTCACTCGTGCAATGATCCACTCGGTAACTCCATCACTCGTACAGCTGCCTGCCTACCCGCCCGATCAATCAATCACTCACCAATTCGCTCACCTACTCCACCCACTGTCTCAATAACTTTCTCACACACAAACCCACCCACTCACTCACTAGTTTATGTACGCACATACCCACGTACACTTTTAACAACTAACCCTTTCGTTGATTCACTCAGTTTGCTGTTCACGTACTCACCCACCGGCACACTCACATGCTTACTTATCATCTCACTCACTCATCCACCTACTCACTCATTCACTCAATCAGCTACCTTCTCACTCACCCACCCACCCACTTAAATCAATAAAACCTAATCACCCACTCAGTCATACGCTTAATCACTCACCAATCAATTATCCACTCACCCACCCATTCACCAACTCATCCATCCACTCACTCAACTACGTCATCACCCACTCGGTCGACCACTCACCCTCTAATGTAGTCATTCTCTCACTCATTCACAAAACCACTCACCAACTCGGCAAATCACTCGGTAACTCATTTAGCGAGTCACTCATCCGTGAACTCATTCATTCCACCAACCATTCATTCTTATATATTGTTCGGACACGTGTTCGTTTAATCGTCTGGTCAGCCACTCCGTAATTGAGTCAACGGTCCCCTAAGTGAAATCAATCGGCCATTCATTCCATGGGTGGAAAAAAACCCGATTTTTCCAGCGGCAGGCATCGGGTTTTTTCTTTAATACAATTAAACCCGATTTCGGGGAATTAAAACCTGGCTTAATGAATACGAAACTCTGATACAAGGCTTAGGCTGCTTCCTCGTCGGTGCTGCTATCGTATTAATTCTAGATTTGAAGCTTTCGTGACTGCAAGGATTCATATTCTTGGGTTTTTTCGGTAAAGTCACGTAGGTAAAAAATTTAAATTAAAAGTAAAATAAAAATTAAATAAAAATCACGACGTTTCGGAGGCAACACAAGCTTCCGTCTTCAGGTGGAACCGTCACAGCACGATAGCTGTATCAAGTGAGAGAGATTCCAAGAAAACAGTCCTTGTATATATACTGGTTGAGGGTGGGAGGAGCCAAGGTAGACCCTGGATATCATTTTTGTGAGGTTCGGTGCGGCTGAAGCACGCTGTTAGGAATGAGCCTTTGTTGTGTAGACTGGTTGGACTGGGAGGTTCCAAGAGTTGTTAAGGTGCGGCTGATGTCAAAGGTGCGTGTAAACGGCACTGAGCCGTTTGTTATGTAGAGGTGGTGCGGCTGAAACCGCTGTTAGGAATGAGCCTTTGTTGTACTTGGGGGGCCGTCGGGCACGGGATAGTCGTAGAATGCGGCGGGCAGGTTGGTCGTGATGAACACGAGCTTCTCCTCCACAATCGTGGGCACCGCCAGTGAGTTCCTTCGCTTGGAATGGATGAAGCCCATCGGTGAGAAATTGGCGAAGTGCGGTTCTGCAATTAGAACCAATTAAACTGGATTTCTCCCAATCTCAGATGATCGGGTTCAATATAAAAAGACAATTAAAGCCGATTGTAAAAAACCCGACTGTGCCACCCTTCTTCTTGGTTCTTTCGGTAAAGTCGTCACGTAGAATGGAAATAATAAAATAAAATAAATAAAACATAATAAAATACAATTCTCACGACGTTTCTGCCACAACGCAAGCAGCCGACCTCAGGTGAAGAGCAGGTCTGTCTTCTCGACAGACCTGAGGACGGCTGCTTGCGTTGTGGCCGAAACATCGTGAGAATTATTTTACTATGTTTTATTTTTATTATTTTATTACTTCCATTCTACGTGACTTTACTGAAAGAACCAAGAAGATGAATTCCTGCAGTCACGAAAGCTTTCAATCGAACAGTGCAATACATACCTTTTTTTTTTTCATCTCCGCCAGTACGAGCAGGAGATCGGTCGGCTCAAGGAGCGGCTGGCCGGCTCGTCGCACAAGCTAGAGGAGTACGAGCGTCGCCTGCGGGCGCAGGAAGAGCACATGCAGCGTCTGGTGCAGGAGTACCAGACGCGGCTGCACGACAGCCAGGAGAATCTGCGGCGGCAGCAGGAGCACAAGGACGCGCAGATGAAGGGCATCATCAACCGGTGAGCGGCAGGGTGGGGGGGGAGGCGACGCTCGCTTGGGACCGCACACACCGTGTCGACCGACAGAGACCCACAGAGACCCACAGAGACTCAGAGACTCACAGAGACCCACAGAGACCCACAGAGACTCACAGAGACTCACAGAGACACACAGGCCCACAGAGACCCACAGAGACCCACAGAGACCCACAGAGGCCCACAGAGACCCACAGAGGCCCACAGATCACAGAGACTCACAGAGACCCACAGAGACCCACAGAGACCCACAGAGACTCACAGAGACCCACAGCCCACAGAGACCCACAGAGACTCACAGAGACCCACGCAGACCCACAGAGACCCAGAGAGACCCACAGAGACTCACAGAGACCCACAGAGACCTACAGAGACCCACAGAGACACACAGAGGCCCACAGAGACACACATACACCCACAGAGACCCACAGAGACCTACAGAGACCTACAGAGACCCACAGAGACCCACAGAGACCCACAGAGACCCACACTCACAGAGACCCATACAGACCCATACAGACCCACAGAGATCGATACCTGTCAACCCACACGGTTTACCCCGTATTCTCGTACAGGGAAATTGAGTGTTTCAGGTCCATACAGCCGTTTCAATAGGGGCAAAAACAATGCGTTTGTGTTTCTCCCTTGCGATGGGATTTTGTAGGATGAACTTTGAGGTTGTTAAGGGGCACAGGGTAGGGCACTGATAAGGGCTTGACAGTCATGGAGACCCACAGGGTTACACAGAGACCCATAGAGGCCCACAGAGACACATAGAGGCTCACAGAGACCCACAGAGACCCATAGAGACCCACAGCGACTCACAGAGACCCACAGAGACCCATAGACCCACAGAGACCCACAGAGACCCACAGAGACTCACAGAGACCCACAGAGACCTACAGAGACCCACAGAGACACACAGAGGCCCACAGAGACACACATACACCCACAGAGACCCACAGAGACCTACAGAGACCTACAGAGACCCACAGAGACCCACAGAGACCCACAGAGACCCACACTCACNGAGACACAGACCCATACAGACCCACAGAGATCGATACCTGTCAACCCACACGGTTTACCCCGTATTCTCGTACAGGGAAATTGAGTGTTTCAGGTCCATACAGCCGTTTCAATAGGGGCAAAAACAATGCGTTTGTGTTTCTCCCTTGCGATGGGATTTTGTAGGATGAACTTTGAGGTTGTTAAGGGGCACAGGGTAGGGCACTGATAAGGGGTTGACAGTCATGGAGACCCACAGGGTTACACAGAGACCCATAGAGGCCCACAGAGACACATAGAGGCTCACAGAGACCCACAGAGACCCACAGAGACCCACAGAGACTNACAGAGACCCAGAGACCCACAGAGACCCACAGAGACCCACAGAGACCCATAGAGACCCACAGAGACTCAGAGACCCACAGAGACCCATAGAGACCCACAGCGACTCACAGAGACCCACAGAGACCCATAGAGACCCACAGAGACCCACAGAGATCCAGAGACTCACTCACAGACCCACAGAGACCCATAGAGACCCACAGAGACACAGAGACCCACNGAGACCCACAGAGACCTACAGAGACCCACAGAGACCCACCCACAGAGACCCACAGAGATGCACAGAGACCCACAGAGACACACAGAGACCTACAGAGACTCACAGAGACCCACAGAGACCCACGCAGACCCACACAGACCCATACAGACCCACAGAGATCGATACCTGTCAACCCACACGGTTTACCCCATATTCTCGTGCAGGGAAATTGAGTGTTTCAGGTCCATACAGCCGTTTCAATAGGGGCAAAAACAATGCGTTTGTGTTTCTCCCTTGCAATGGACTTTATGGGATTAACTTTTAGGTTGTTAAGGGACACGGGGTGACCAATATAGTCTGAATTGGTCTGTAATAAGGTAGGGCACTGATAAGGGGTTGATAGCAATGGAGACCCACAGGGATACACAGAGACACACAGAGACACAGAGACCCACAGAGACACAGAGACCCACAGAGACCCACAGAGACCCACAGATACACAGACCCACAGAGACACACAGAGACACACACAGACCCACAGACATGGATACCTGTCAACGCACACCGTTTACCCGTATTCTTGTACAGGCAAATTGAGTGTTTCAGATCCAACGGCGTACAGCCGTTTCAATACGGGTAAAAAATATATTATTTTGTTCGTGTCTCTCCCTTGTGATGGGACTTGGTAGGATGAACGTTGACATTTAAAAGGGGCACGGGTGACCAATGAGGTCTCAATTGGTCTGTAATATGGTAGGCACTGATAAGGGTTAATAGCTATGGAGACACACAGGGATACACAGATACACACAGAGACCCACAGAGACACTCACAGACCCACAGAGACCCACAGAGACACACAGAGACCCACAGAGACCCACAAAGACACTCACAGACCCACAGAGACCCACAGAGACCCACAGAGACCCACAGAGACCACAGAGACCCACAGAGACCCACAGAGACACTCACAGACCCACAGAGATGGATACGTGTCAACCGACACGGTTTACCCCGTATTCTTGTACATTTGTCTATTTTTTGTGTTTCTCCCTTGTGATGGGACTTTGTAGGATGAACGTTGACATTCATAAGCGGCACGGGGTGACCAATAAGTTCTGAATTGGTCTGTAATATGGTAGGCACTGATAAGGGGTTAACAGGTATGCAACCACGATGCAATAGACTCGGGCCGACAAAGAGTAGCTTATCTTCCATGCCTGACAGCACCACGGTAGCAACGAGTGATTAAGCGGGCATTCATTTCAACGGGAGGGTGTGTCAGAGCCATCGACGGCTGCTTTTCCGTATTTAAATCAATACGACATTATCGCGTGCGATGTCACCGCATTGAGTGTGTTGTGATGCATTCTTCTTCATGGTTGGGAGGGACGTGTGGCTTGCGCTACAAAGAGGTTAAATTTCGATTTAAAGCTTTCGTGACTGCAGGGATTCATCTTCTTGGTTCTTTCGGTAAAGTCACGTAGAATGGAAATAATAAAAAAGCATAATAAATAATTCTCACGACGTTTCGGCCACAACACAAGCCGCCGTCCTCAGGTGAAGAACAGGGCTGTCGGAAAAACAGCGTCTGGGGTGTGTAATTCAGACTCTGTCTTCTCGACAGACTTGTTCTGGTCTGTCTACTGCTGGATGAGGAGACCAATCAAATATCTATCGCTCTTTTGATCCCCGATGCTGGAAAGCGGTACAGAAGCCCTGCGTTTTGCACGGTGTTTCTACGTCGTTATATTCTGTAACGCAATTTTAACGAGAGATAAAAGGCCCGCGTCAACAACATAGCGAAGATGTAATCGCGTTGCAAGCGGTCCGCGTGGTAGTAGCGGGGTTCTAGATTTGAAGCTTTCGTGACTGCAAGGATTCATATTCTTAGGCTTTTCGGTAAAGTCACGTAGGTAAAAAAAAATTTTAATTAATAAAAGTAAAATAAAATAAAAATCACGACGTTTCGGAGGCAACACAAGCTTCCATCTTCAGGTGGAACCGTCACAGCACGATTGCTGTACAGCACGATTGCTTGATACAGCAATCGTGCTGTGACGGTTCCACCTGAGGACGGCTGCTTGCGTTGTGGCCGAAACGTCGTGAGAATTATTTTACTATGTTTTATTTTTATTATTTTATTATTTCAATTCTACGTGACTTTACCGAAAGAACCAAGAAGATGAATCCCTGAGGTTGACGACTCGAACTCAGATGAGAGACCTGGTGGGGGCTGGGTGGTGTGTGGCAGAGGTCGCAAACGGATTTTGATTCCTTACCCGTACCCGTACCCTACCCGTACCCGGCTACCCGTACCCAGCCGGGTATCGGGTACGGGTACCCGATTGCGACCTCTGGGATGAAGCCATGTTGCAGGCGCGGGTGGGTTGATTCTAGGAACTTGAATTGTGAGAAGAGACAAGACGTTGGGAAATGAGTGACAAACGGTGACTCACCAGTGACTCACGGCCTACCCGTACCCGTACCCGGCCGCACCAGGGTCGCAAACGGGTACCTGTACCCGTACCCTACCCGTACCCGGCTACCCGTACCCGGCCGGGTATCAGGTAGGGTATCGGGTACCCGATTGCGACCTCTGGGATGAAGCCATGTTGCAGGCGCGGGTGGGTTGATTCTAGGAACTTGAATTGTGAGAAGAGACAAGACTTTGGGAAATGAGTGACAAACAGTTACTCATAATCTTAGGTTTTTTTCGGTGAAGTCACGTAGGTAAAAAATTTAAATTAATAAAAAGAAATTATTTTTTTATTTTACTTTTATTAATTTAAAATGTTTTCCTACGTGACTTTACCGAAAAAACCTAAGAATATGAATCCTTGCAGTCACGAAAGCTTCAAATCTAAAACAGTTACTCACCAGTGACTCACGGCCTACCCGTTCCCGTACCCGGCCGCACCAGGGTCGCAAACGGGTACCCGTACCCGGCCGGGTACGGGTAGCCGGGTATCGGTAGGGTACGGGTATTGGTTACCCGTCGCGACCTCTGGTGCGCGGTAAACTTCGCCACGAGGGAGACGAACGGTGCCGGGCGTGGTACTGGCCACCCCCCACCCCTCGCGTGCGCCGTGCCGGCCTTTCGTCGGAGCCGCTGCTCGCTCTCGACACTAGGCCCCAACAGTCTGTTAAGGCCGTGCGGGGAGGCGGGGATCTGTGGCTCTTTGAGCGAACGACGATTATCCGTCGCGTCCGTCACCTCCGCCGTCTGTCCCAGGTTGATGATCGTGGAGGAGGAGCTAAAGAAGGACCATGCCGACATGCAGGCCATTGTGGATGACAAGCAGAAGATCATCGAGGCGCAGGTAAACCTGTCCTCCTGTGGCGTGATGGAGTTTTTCCATCATCATCATCATCTTATTATTCGTATTTTTTAATCCTTTATATTAAGTTCGCTTGCTTGCTTAGGACCGTGCAAATCTTTCGGTCGTTTTTTAACCCACTTCCCGTGATCCAAATCGAGCTGACATTTTGCACACAGACTCGTTGTGCGTGACAATTCATTTTCGTGAGAAAAAATATTCCTAAATTTTACACTGTTTAGGGAAAATTTTTAAAATATTTAATTACCAATTGTTTAATGCTGCCAGACAATCATCTGACCCATAGGTGGCAGCCATCTCAAGCCAGAGGACGAAAGGACTCTAGTCGCCCCGATGCCACGCATATAAAGGATTTATAGTGAAAAACTTTGTTTTTACGGGTTTACTTGTTACATGCTTTTATTTCACTCACTCTGTCTGTTGTTGTATCCTCAAATCTTGTAACTCAATTTTAACTCACTTCCTAATATGGTATCGACTGCAAACTTCGTATACTTATGTCTTAATGATGACAATACTATATTCTATCATAAAAATAAAAAAATCTATATTTTTAAACATTTTTTTATATGTTATGTTTCGGCTCGGGTCTAATTGTCCACGCTCAACTGACATTGGCTGTAATTGGCCACGGTCCCTTACGTTGTGGCAAGCTTCGGGGACACTTCCTGGAGTCGTGGAGTTTTTCCATTACTAGCACGGCACATTAAGCGTGTTTTTTAAAATGTTTTTTAAAATATTACTTATTATATTTAACTCACTCTGTCTGTTGTTGTCGTTGTTGTTGTATCCTCAAATCTTGTAACTCAATTTCAGCCCACTTCCCAATGTGGTATCGACTGAAAAACTTGGTATACTTGTGTCATACTGATGACAATACCATATTCTATCACTAAAAAAAAAAAAATATTTTTAAACATTCTTTTTTTATATGTTATGTTTCGCCTTGGGTCTAATTGTCCACGGTCCCTTACGTTCTGGCAAGCTTCGGGGACACTTCCTGGAGTCGTGGAGTTCTGCCATCACTAGTACATTTCATAAAAGCGTTTGTAAAAAAGTATTTTTTAATATTACTTATTCTTACTCCTATTCTTCCTCTTCTTCCGTGCGGCTGATGTAAAACTACTAAACTATTTTATTGTACCAGGCAAAAGGCCTCGCTCGGCTATGTAGAATTTTTTTCAGAAACGACCCGGCTATCACAAGTGATATAGCTCAACGAAGTGTCTTATCAGAATCATCATCATCATCATCACGTGGAAATGTATAGCAGCATCTTCTTGGTTCTTTCGGTAAAGTCACGTAGAAGGGAAATAAAATAATAAAAATAAAACATAAAGTCACGTAGAAGGGAAATAATAAAATAATAAACATAATAAAATAATTCTCACGACGTTTCGGCCACAACGCAAGCAGCCGTCCTCAGGTGAAGACCAGGTCAGTCGGGGAGACAGCGTCAGACGCAGCGTCAGACGCTGCAGTCACGAAAGCTTTAAATCGAAATGTATAGCAGCAGCTAAATAGATTAGAACCCCCCACCCCTCTTAACGACACAAGCAATCATCATCAGGTGAAGAACAGAGCTGTAGGACGCTGTCTTTCCGACAGCTCTGTTCTTTATTATTTTCCTTCTACGTGACTTTACCGAAAGAACCAAGAACATTTAATGATTTGTTCGACATTAATAGTCTCTTCTGTTCTAGATTTGAAGCTTTCGTGACTGCAAGGATTCATACTATTAGGTTTTTTTTAAGTCACGTAGGTAAAAATAAATAATAAAAATAATAGAAATAATAATAGAAATAAAATAATAAAACCTAAGAGTACGTCTCTTCTGTCTCGGCCAGCCTCCCTCACTCCCTCGCTCCCTCCACTCCATCTCCTCCCTCCCTCTCTCCCCTTCCCTCCCTCGCTCCCTCCTCCACTCCATCTCCTCCCTCTCACTCACTCTCTCCCTACCTACCTCCCTACCTCCATCTCCTCCTCCCTCCTCTCTCCTCCTCCCTCCCTCGCTCCCTCCTTCGCTCGCTCGCTCGCTTGCTCCCTCCACTCCATCTCCTCCCTCCCTCTCACTCTCTCCCTACCTACTTTCCTACCTCCATCCCCTCCCCTCTCCCTCCCTCCTCGCTCGCTCGCTCGCTCCCTCCTCCCTCTCACTCTCTCCCTGCCTACCTCCATCTCCTCCCTCCCCCTCCCTCCCTCCGCCGCTCCTCGCTCCCTCCACTCCACTCAATCTCCTCTCTTCCCTACCTACCTGCCTCCACTCCTCTCCTCCCTCCCCTCCCCTCTCCTCCTCCCTCCCCCCCACCCTGCCGACCCGCTCTTCCCGACGTACCGCTCACTCCGCCCCACCCCTCCTCGCCCCCCCGTGACGCGGCTCCAAAGGTCACCTGACCTGGCTTGGGACGCGCGTGACCGACCGACAAAACCCTCCACCTCTCTCCCCCTCTCCGCGCAGGAGCAGAAGATCGCGACTCTGGGGAGGCCAACTCGCGCCTCATGAGCGCCCTGGCGCAGCTCAAGGAGCGCTACAGCTGCCAGGGGCGCAACGGCCTGTCGCCCACCGCCAACCCGCCGCCGCCGCCCGCCGAAGCTCTCCATCACCGAGAACGGAGAGTTCAAGAACAGCGGCTGCTGATGGGGGCGGGGGGGCAGGGGGGGGGNCGTTTGTGCCGCCGCCGACGGAGTGAAAAACAGTCGGGCGGGGAGCAGAGCGGAGCGGACCGACGCGGCCCGGGTGACGGGGCGGCCTGGCCCCGTGCGACGGGCGGGCGGGCCCANGGGAGCAGAGTCCCCGCCACGCGGAGTCCCCGCGGAGCCACGCGGAGCCACGTGGATCCCCTTGGTGGATCCCCTCGGTGGATCGGCTCGGCGGCAGAGCGACGGACGCCGGCGATGAGAGACGCTCGCCGCGTGCCGATCGCGCACCTCGCTCAACCCGCCGGCGTCATCGTCGGCCGTGGTCTATCCACTGCTGGACGAAGGTCCCCCAACCCCCACCCCGGGCCTCATCGTCGCCAGTCCGGTCACGCGCCGCGTGAAAGACAATCCCGCCCGCTCCATCTCCGCGGAGGCGTTGCGGGGAACCTCCCGCAAGCTTCCCGGCTCTCGGCCCGAGACTTTTATTGGTTCGTTCGGGAACGCTTTGAAGGAGATTTTTTGATGGTGAAGGCGGCCGTGGATTGTTGACATCTTCCGAGCTGCTCCCCCGTCCCCCTTCCACCTCGACACCCGTGAATGACCGCCGCACCGTGGGGGTGCGCTGATCGATTCCGAATATTCCGAACTTCGAACTCCCTTCCCTCTCCCCCCCCGTGCGTGAGATAGTTTTTGACCTGTGGATAAACGAAGAGAAAAATTGCTCGTAACGAAAATGTATCCGGCGAAGCAAGTTTATATTCCTATATTCTTTTTCGTGTATTCCGCCCGAATGCAAGCAGCAGCAGCGGCGGTGGTGGAGAGCCACGTGGTGAGGAGGGTCACACTCACCACGTGGTGAGGAGGGTCAGACTCAACGTTCCCCCGAGTGACTTTGATAGAGGTGCAGCCCCTGCAACTTCCTGCCATGGCACTGCAGCTGCTGCTGCTGGAGGAGCAGTCTCATCCCGAGGGAGCTCCTGAGAGCCCCCCCCCCCCTGTGCAGGGTTCTTTGGCCTACTCTTCCACGCCGAGGATGTTGGGCAAAGAGAAGTTAGATGCGGCCGTGATGTCCCTTTTTGTTGAATGCGCCAGCGATGGTTGTGGCAATGGCGGCAGCGGTGGTGATGAATGTGAGTGGCGGTGGTGATGAATGTGGGTGGCGGTGGTGATGATTGTGGGTGGCGGTGGTGATGATTGTGGGTGGCGGTGGTGATGATTGTGGGTGGCGGTGGTGATGATTGTGGGTGCGGTGGTGATGATTGTGGGTGGCGGTGGTGATGATTGTGGGTGGCGGTGGTGGTGATTGTGGGTGGCGGTGGTGATGATTGTGGGTGGCGGTGGTGATGATTGTGGGTGGCGGTGGTGATGATTGTGGGTGGCGTGGTGATGATTGTGGGTGGCGGTGGTGATGATTGTGGGTGGCGGTGGTGGTGATTGTGGGTGGCGGTGGTGGTGATTGTGGGTGGCGGTGGTGATGATTGTGGGTGGCGGTTGTGATGAATGTGGGTGGCGGTGGTGATGATTGTGGGTGGCGGTGGTGGTGATTGTGGGTGGCGGTGGTGGTGATTGTGGGTGGCGGTGGTGATGAATGTGGGTGGCGGTGGTGGTGATTGTGGGTGGCGGTGGTGGTGATTGTGGGTGGCGGTGGTGATGATTGTGGGTGGCGGTGGTGGTGATTGTGGGTGGCGGTGGTGATGATTGTGGGTGGCGGTTGTGATGATTGTGGGTAGCGGTGGATGTGCAGCTGTGTACTGGATGTGGCCTGCAGCTGTATACTGGATGTTGTGTGCCGGGCGTGTAAAAATGATTGCGGGTCGCTGGCCCCAGCCTGTCCCATGGCTGAAACGAAGTTGACCGTCTGAATGCAAGTCGCGTCGCACGAATGTGTTCCCATCATCGTCGCTTCTTGTTGTTTGTGTTGTTGTTTGTGTTGTTGTTTGTGTTGTTGTTTGTGTTCGCTGTCTTTCTAATCTCATTTTACAGCCTTTATAAATGCGGGGCGGGCAGGGGGCCGGTTTTCTGCCGGTCCAACTGACAATTCCCTTAATTCGCGAGAGAGAGATGGAGAGATAGAGGGAGGGAGGGAGAGAGTAACACGGACGGATGTTGCATTTCCTTCGCGGATTGCCTCTCGGGATTGAGATCGCAGGCGATTGCAGGGCTGCACCTTTGCCTGCTGCGCTGGAACGATGGGGCAAGGGAGGGGCCCTTTGGGCCAAGGGGGGGGGGGGNCGGTGTCGATCACTTCGGCCTCCACCAAACCCGGAGGCCCGAGGTTCGATTCCCCGCTCGCTCGCTCGCCACCACCAACAACAACAACACCACCACCACCGCCACACCACCAACAACAACACCACCAACAACAACAACACCACCACCAGCAACAACACCACCACCACCAATACCGCTACCACCACCTCCCCCACAACCACCTCCCCCACAACCACNTACACCACCCCTACCACCACCTCCCCCACAACCCCCACCACCACCTCCCCACCACCACCTCCCCACCACCACCTCCCCCACCACCCCACCACCATCCTCCCCACAACCACCTACACCACCCCACCACCACCTCCCCCACCTCCCCACCACCCCCACCACCACCACCTCCCCCACAACCACCTCCCCACCACCCCACCTCCCCACCACCCCACNACCACCACNTCCCCACAACCACCTCCCACCACTCCCACCACCACCTCCCCCACCACCCCCACCACCCCACCACCCCACAACCACCTACACCACCCCACCACCACCTCCCCACCACCCCCACCACCACCACCTCCCCCACAACCACCTCCCCCACCACCACCACCTCCCCCACAACCACCTACACCACCCCCACCACCACTCCCCACCACCCCACCACCACCACCACCCCACAACCACCTACACCACCCCACCACCACCTCCCCCACCACCACCACCACCTCCCCCACACCACCTACACCACCCCACCACCACCTCCCCCACCACCACCACCACCACCCCACAACCACCTACACCACCCCACCACCACCTCCCCCACCACCCCACCACCACCACCTCCCCACAACCACCTACACCACCCCCACCACCACCTCCCCNACCACCCCACCACCACCACCTCCCCCACAACCACCTACACCACCCCACCACCACCTCCCCCACCACCACCACCACCCCCACAACCACCTACACCACCCCACCACCACCTCCCCACCACCCCACCACCACCACCACCCCACAACCACCTACACCACCCCACCACCACCTCCCNACCACCCCCACCACCACCACCTCCCCCACAACCACCTACACCACCACCACCTCCCCACCACCCCACCACCACCACCACCCCACAACCACCTACACCACCCCCACCACCACCTCCCCACCACCACCACCCCACAACCACCTACACCACCCCACCACCACCTCCCCACCACCCCACCACCACCACCACCCCACAACCACCTACACCACCCCACCACCACCTCCCCACCACCCCACCACCACCACCACCCCCACAACCACCTACACCACCCCCACCACCACCTCCCCCACCACCCCCACCACCCCACAACCACCCCCACCACCACCTCCCCACCACCCCACCACCACCCCCACAACCACCTACACCACCCCCCACCACCTCCCCACCACCCCCACCACCACCACCACCCCCACAACCACCTACACCACCCACCACCACCTCCCCACCACCCCCACCACCACACCACCCCCACAACCACCTACACCACCCCACCACCACCTCCCCACCACCCCCACCACCCCACAACCACCCCCACCACCACCTCCCCCACCACCCCACCACCACCCCCACAACCACCTACACCACCCCCACCACCACCTCCCACCACCCCNACCACCACCACCACCCCACAACCACCACCACCCCACCACCACCACCTCCGCGAGAGTGGAATCTGCTCTCACCGTCTTGCACCACTTCACTGTAGACGCGCCACGCCAAGGACTCTTCCCACCCACCCAACCAGCCCGTCACCCAGCCCGTCACCCAGCCCGTCACCGAGCCCGTCACCCAGCCCGTTGCGTTTGTCGCGTTTGGCGTGGTGCCTTTTAATCTCAATTTGAAGCTTTTCGTGACTGCACGGATCCACACTCGTTGTGTTCTTTCGCTAAAGTCACGTGGGAGAGAGAAATCAAACAATCGATCACGGCAATAGCGATGTTCACCTGAAGACGAGCGCGTGTGTTGCGTTCGAAACGTCCAGATTCGTTTAGTTTTATTTTTCTGCCCACGTGACTTTACCGAAAGAACCAAAGAACTGTGCGTGCGTTTCGTTTCGTTCGCTTTAGGGTGGGGTTTTTTTTTATTGTTTACGAAAAATATGTCCTGTCTTAGATCTTGACGACAACAACAACATCGACTGCCAATTGTGTGTGTTTTTTTGTTTACGGAGATAAAGATATACTGTATTAATCGTTTCAGCTGGGAATAAAGCATGTTTTATATTTTGGTTGTTTAAATGCAAATCATGTTGCAGATTGACGGGGCGTTTCGTTTGCTATCGAGTGTGGATTTGTATGTATGTGTGTGTGTATGTTGAATTTCTTTCACGCCGTACGTAACCAACCATGCTAATCAGAGGTGCGGTGTTGAGTCTGGGCAGTGTTGAGTCTATGGGTAGTGTTGAGTCTATGGGTAGTGTTGAGTCTATGGTAGTGTTGAGTCTATGGGCAGTGTTGAGTCTATGGGCAGTGTTGAGTCTATGGCAGTGTTGAGTCTATGGTAGTGTTGAGTCTATGGTGCAGTGTTGAGTCTATGGGCAGTGTTGAGTCTATGGGCAGTGTTGAGTCTATGGGCAGTGTTGAGTCTATGGGCAGTGTTAGTCTATGGGTAGTGTTGAGTCTATGGGCAGTGTTGAGTCTATGGGCAGTGTTGAGTCTATGGGCAGTGTTGAGTCTATGGGTAGTGTTGAGTCTATGGCATGTTGAGTCTATGGGCAGTGTTGAGTCTATGGCAGTGAGTCTATGGTAGTGTTGAGTCTATGGCATGTTGAGTCTATGGGCAGTGTTGAGTCTATGGGCAGTGAGTCTATGGGTAGTGTTGAGTCTATGGGCAGTGTGAGTCTATGGGCAGTGTTGAGTCTATGGGTAGTGCTGAGTCTATGGGCAGTGTTGAGTCTATGGGCAGTGTTGAGTCTATGGACCGTGTTGAGTCTATGGGCAGTGTTGAGTCTATGGGCAGTGTTGAGTCTATGGGTAGTGTTGAGTCTATGGCAGTGTTGAGTCTATGAGCAGTGTTGAGTCTATGGTAGTGTTGAGTCTATGGGTAGTGTTGAGTCTATGGGCAGTGTTGAGTCTATGGGCAGTGTTGAGTCTATGGGCAGTGTTGAGTCTATGGGCAGTGTTGAGTCTATGGGTAGTGTTGAGTCTATGGGTAGTGTTGAGTCTATGGGTAGTGTTGAGTCTATGGGCAGTGTTGAGTCTATGGCAGTGTTTAGTCTATGGGCAGTGTTGAGTCTATGGCAGTGTTGAGTCTATGGGTAGTGTTGAGTCTATGGGTAGTGTTGAGTCTATGGGTAGTGTTGAGTCTATGGTAGTGTTGAGTCTATGGGAGTGTGAGTCTATGGGTAGTGTTGAGTCTATGGGCAGTGTTGAGTCTATGGGCAGTGTTGAGTCTATGGCAGTGTTGAGTCATGGGTAGTGTTGAGTCTATGGGTGGTGTTGAGTCTATGGGTAGTGTTGAGTCTATGGGCAGTGTTGAGTCTGTGGCAGTGTTGAGTCTATGGGTAGTGTTGAGTCTATGGNGCAGTGTTGAGTCTATGGGCAGTGTTGAGTCTATGGGCAGTGTTGAGTCTATGGGCAGTGTTGAGTCTATGGGCGGTGTTGAGTCTATGGCAGTGTTGAGTCTATGGGTAGTGTTGAGTCTATGGGCAGTGTTGGTCTATGGGCAGTGTTGAGTCTATGGGCAGTGTTGAGTCTATGGCAGTGTTGAGTCTATGGGCAGTGTTGAGTCTATGGCAGTGTTGAGTCTATGGACATGTTGAGTCTATGGGCAGTGCTGAGTCTATGGGTAGTGCTGAGTCTATGGGCAGTGTTGAGTCTATGGACATGTTGAGTCTATGGGCAGTGTTGAGTCTATGGTAGTGCTGAGTCTATGGGCAGTGTTGAGTCTATGGGCAGTGTTGAGTCTATGGGCAGTGTTGAGTCTATGGGCAGTGTTGAGTCTATGGGCAGTGTTGAGTCTATGGGCAGTGTTGAGTCTATGGACATGTTGAGTCTATGGGCAGTGCTGAGTCTATGGGTAGTGCTGAGTCTATGGCAGTGTTGAGTCTATGGACATGTTGAGTCTATGGGCAGTGTTGAGTCTATGGTAGTGCTGAGTCTATGGGCAGTGTTGAGTCTATGGGCAGTGTTGAGTCTATGGGCAGTGTTGAGTCTATGGGTAGTGTTGAGTCTATGGGTAGTGTTGAGTCTATGGGTAGTGTTGAGTCTATGGGCAGTGTTGAGTCTATGGGTAGTGTTGAGTCTATGGGTAGTGTTGAGTCTATGGCAGTGTTGAGTCTATGGGCAGTGCTGAGTCTATGGGCAGTGTTGAGTCTATGGGCAGTGTTGAGTCTATGGCAGTGTTGAGTCTATCGGCAATGTTGAGTCTATGTGCAGTGTTGAGTCTATGGGCAGTGTTGAGTCTATGGGCAGTGTTGAGTCTATGTGCAGTGTTGAGTCTATGGGCAGTGTAGAGTCTATGTGCAGTGTTGAGTCTATGGGCAGTGTTGAGTCTATGGCAGTGTTGAGTCTATGGGCAGTGTTGAGTCTATGTGCAGTGTTGAGTCTATGGGCAGTGTTGAGTCTATGGGCAGTGTTGAGTCTATGGGTAGTGTTNAGTCTATGGGCAGTGTTGAGTCTATGTGCAGTGTTGAGTCTATGGGCAGTGTTGAGTCTATGGGCAGTGTTGAGTCTATGGCAGTGTTGAGTCTATGGGCAGTGTTGAGTCTATGTGCAGTGTTGAGTCTATGGGCAGTGTTGAGTCTATGGCAGTGTTGAGTCTATGGGTAGTGTTGAGTCTATGGGTAGTGTTGAGTCTATGGGTAGTGTTGAGTCTATGGCAGTGTTGAGTCTATGTGCAGTGTTGAGTCTATGGGCAGTGTTGAGTCTATGGGCAGTGTTGAGTCTATGGGCAGTGTTGAGTCTATGGGCAGTGTTGAGTCTATGGGCAGTGTTGAGTCTATGGTGCAGTGTTGAGTCTATGGCAGTGTTGAGTCTATGGTGCAGTGTTGAGTCTATGGGCAGTGTTGAGTGAGTCTAGGGGGTGGGTTCGCAGATTTGCGTGATCCTCTAACCCTCGTGACCACCTTCCCACGGGGGGGGTCCTTCGGCTCACTAAAATCTCCGGCGGGTGAAACAATAACGTGTGAGTGTGTGTACGCTGGCAGGCCACGTGATGTGTGTGTGTGATGTGTACGTACGATGAAAATTATTTGGCGGGAGGGGGAACGACAACGAACTTAACACAACAATCACTTCTAAACAAATGAGTTCGTCAATCTCGATGATTTGAAAAAGCGCACAGCTCCCGGTGACTTCCTACGTCGGAAGGAAGAGAGCGTTCCAGACGGCCACAGAAGCGCATCTGAATGCGCTGCGCGGTGAACGCGTCTCTGCTCGATGGCCTGCAGCAGCTGCTGCTGCTACTGCTGCACTTACTACTGCTGCTACTGCTGCTGCTACTGCAGCAGCTACTGCTGCTACTGCTGCTACTNCTACTGCTGCTACTACTGCTGCTACTGCTAGTACTTCTGCTGCTGCTACTANTANTACTACTGCTGCTACTATTACTACTGCTACTACTACTGCTGCTACTACTACTGCTGCTACTCCTACAGCTGATGCTTCTGCTACTTCTGCAGCAGCTGCTACTTCTGCTGCTGCAGCTACTTCTGCTGCTGTTGCTACTCCTACTGCTGTTGCTACTCCTACAGCTGATGCTTCTGCTACTTCTGCAGCAGCTACTTATGCGCTGCAGCCTTTGCTACTGTTACTACTTCTGCTGCTGCTACTACTGCTGCTGCTACTACTGCTGTTGCTACCCTTGCTGCTACTCCTACAGCTGATGCTTCTGCTACCTTTGCTGCAGCTGCTACTACTGCTGCTTCTGCTACTGCTGCTACTACTACTGCTGCTACTTCTGCAGCTACGCTGCTGCTACTTCTGCTGCAGCTGCTACTTTGCTGCTGCTGCTACTAATGCTGCTCCTACTTCTGCTGCTGGTACTACTGCTGCTGCTACTTCTGCTGCTATTACTACTGCTGCTACTGCTGCAGCTACTTCTGCTGCTGTTACTACTGCTGCTGCTACTTCTGCTGCAGCTGCTACTTCTGCTGCTACTACTGCTGCAGCTGCTACTTCTGCTGCAGCTGCTACTTCTGCTGCTACTTCTGCTGCAGCTGCTACTTCTGCTGCAGCTGCTACTTCTGCTGCAGCTGCTACTTCTGCTGCTGCTACTACTGCTGTTGCTACTACTACTGCTGCTACTTCTGCTGCAGCTACTTCTGCTGCTGCTGCTAATACTGCTGTTGCTTCTGCTACTGCTGCTACTACTACTGTTGTTGCAACTACTACTGCTGCTACTTCTGCAGCTGCTGCTACTTCTCAGTACGCGTGGCCCCGGCGCTCTCTGCCCCGGCATCTCGTCGCGGTGTTTTGCACGCGTCGGCTCCAAAATGTGTTCACGCGTTAAAGTTCCAAAAGTGTTCACGTGTTCCAAAATGACCAAGCCGTCATTCGGCTCTAAAAGGTGTTCGTGTGTCCGTTCCAAAAGTGTTCACATCTCAGTTCCAAAATGTGTTCACGCGTCAGTTCGAAAAGTGTTCACGCGACAAGTTCCAAAAGTGTTCATGTGTCGGTTATAAAGGTGTTAACGTGTCAGTTGCAAAGTTTCCACGTCATGTGTTCCAAAGGTGTTCACGTATCAGTTCGAAAACTGCCTAAACCCTCTGGCCCACGTGGTGCAGTTGCACCGCCTGCACACTCCATACCTGCTGCTGCTGCTGCTGATGATGTAACAACCCTCTGTCGTAGGCCTACGGGTCTCTATGGAAGTCTATTGGGGCCTCTGTTGACACGGTGAGTCTTAGCGTGTAAAGTCTCCGGGTCTCTCCTCTGTGCAGTTGCACGCCTGCACACTCGACAGCTGCGCTGCTGCTGATGATGATGTAACAACCCTCTGTCGTAGGCCTACGGGTCTCTACGGAAGTCTATTGGGGGCCTCTGTTTGACTCGGTGAGTCTCTGCGTGTAAAGTCTCCGGGTCTCTCCTCTCTCTCCTCTCTGTGCAGTTGCACCGCCTGCACACTCGACGGCTGCCACTGCCGATGCAAGCACGAGGTCACCCGCCGTTGATGGCACGCTTGGCCAATCCTCTCGGAAACACACCCCGTTTCATTACGCAACACACAACCGTGCCCAGTGAAGATGTAATGTTGGGCTAACGCTGGATTCACGTTGGGCCCAAACGTTGGATTAACGTTGCCCCAACGTTGGCACCAACGTTGAGCCAAGAACCGTTCCTCGTTGACTCGATGGCAACCCAAGCTGCGGTTACCACTGCGCCGCCAAAAAACACCGCAGCATCTTGTATATCGCATTGTATGATAAATGCCTATCAGTAAAATAGTAATAACAATGTACAAACCTTTATCCATCTTCGCTGCTGGATTAAGGTCTTCCCGTGTGCTCTGTCGATAATTTGGGGGGGGNNGGGGTTGTTTAACCATACTTCACCATCACGGCTGGTTATCATTGGTTAATTGGCCACGTGGAGCGGCGGGTATCCTGGTACGGTTCCGTTTATCCGCTCGCCACCGTTGTAGGGCCCTGGTCGCGAATTGTCGGACTAAACGTCGTGTCTCTTGCGCAGTGCGCTAACCTCTGCCCCGCCCCCCCGCCCCCCNGCCCTCTCCCTACATTGTATAATACTTTGTGTAAAATATTTGCGTCGTTAACTTTGATGATTAAGCCGATCGCTGCTTCCAAGCTACGAGTGAAACTTCCCGGTGGACGTTTATAACCTTGATGATGACAGGCGGAGGAGCGAGTGGGAAGGGAGGACTGTTGTACATTTCCCGTTGGCATTTCGACAGAGGCATCAATGCTATACATGTCTGTGAGATTTGTGGGGGGGGGNAGGGNTTGAACTATATATATGAAGTTACACGCTAATTTAAAGAAAAGAGAAATTAAGACTCAAGGTTTGTTTTTGCTAAGGGGGAAATAAATAATATATATAAGTTGCGTGCGGACGAATGTATGTGATAGGTGACAAGATCTGAACATCATCTTTGGCAAATGGATCTTTTGCAGACATTTGGTTCTTTGAACGTCGCTAAATAAACAAACAGAAAAAATCCTGTTGCGTTTTACAATTCGCGTCCGTCTTGTCTGCCTTGTCTGTCCGTCCATCACGTGGTCTGCCGGCTGTCGGACAGACTCCACACCCAACCAGTCAAAATCTCACTATACGCAATGCATCATGGGACCTCCTTGCCAGTACTAAAATATGATAATAGGTTTCGATTAAAGCTTTCGTGACTGCAGGGATTCATCTTCTTGGTTCTTTCGGTAAAGTCACGTAGAAGGGAAATAATAAAATAATAAAATTAAACATTAAATAATTCTCACGACGTTTCGGCCACAACGCAAGCAGCCGTCCTCAGGTTAAGACCAGGTCTGTCGGGAGACAGCGTCTGAATGGAGAGCCAGACTCGTCCAAAAGAAACGAGAGTTTACACAAATCACGTATTTGTCTCATCGCTTTGCATATTTTATTTTGGAAGGTAAACATGTTGTCACATACATACGTTAACATAGAGATGGGTGGATCAAAACGTTTTAGAAACATGATGACATTATCTTCTTGGTTCTTTCGGTAAAGTCACGCAGGAGGGAAATAAAATAATAAAANTAAAACAAAATAATTCTCACGACATTTCGGCCACAACGCAAGCAGCCATCCTCAGGTGAAGAACAAGTCTGTCGGAAAGACAGCGTCACACCGAAAGAACCAAGAAGATGAATCCCTGCAGTCACGAAAGCTTTAAATGATGACATTACTTTAAGCAACAACAACATAAATTAGAGCCCAACTTTCGAGCTTGGACTTTGAACAGTCGTAATGATGACGATAATGATGTCAAATGTATAATTATTGTACCGGGGGCGCGCAGAGAGATGGAGGATTGGCTCAGGGTATGCGGAGGCAACCGCTCAGCCGTGAGCTGGCACCAAATCCCACCCCCAAGTTCTGCGGTCCTCTATATATAAAGCTATTTTTGTTTTACCTGGTAAGGCTTGAGCTGGTACCAAATACCACCCCAAGTTCTGCGGTCCTCTAGATATAAAGCTATTTTTGTTTTCCCTGGTAAGGCCGAGCCGGTACCAAATCCACCCCTAAGTTCTGCGGTCCTCTATATAAAGCTATTTTTGTTTTACCTGGTAAGGCTTGAGCTGGTACCAAATACCACCCCAAGTTCTGCGGTCCTCTAGATATAAAGCTATTTTTGTTTTACCTGTAAGGCCCGAGCCGGTACCAAATCCCACCCTAAGTTCTGCGGTCCTCTATATATAAAGCTATTTTTGTTTTACCTGGTAAGGCTTGAGCTGGTACCAAATACCACCCCAAGTTCTGCGGTCCTCTATATATAAAGCTATTTTTGTTTTACCTGGTAAGGCTTGAGCTGGTACCAAATACCACCCCAAGTTCTGCGGTCCTCTAGATATAAGCTATTTTTGTTTTACCAGCTAAGGCTCGAGCTGGTACCAAATCCCACCCCAAGTTCTGCGGTCCTCTATATATAAAGCTATTTTTGTTTTACCTGTAAGGCTTGAGCTGGTACCAAATACCACCCCAAGTTCTGCGGTCCTCTAGATATAAAGCTATTTTTGTTTTACCAGGTAAGGCCCAGTGAGTGATACAGCACTTCGATGACCTATAATTACATTGCCATCATTGCACGGCCATCATGTAATGATTGCTCAGCGAAACGTGGCTTATCGTGATCGCCATCGCGTGGAAATGTATAGCAGCAGCCGAATGCTCGAAACACGTGACGTTCATTCTAAATGTGGAGTGGGGGGGGGGGACAAAATAAACCCTGAGGACCCGGAGAGAAATCCACGCGTCCTCAGAGAGCGAGAGACACACACCGCAGACTCCAAATATACAGCAGGCACCTTCAGGGTAGGGATCACAGCTACGATCTCCTGTAGACCAGGCGAGGTAGTTAACATCTCATAGCCACCATGGCGCCAGCATTCCCCACCAAGCCATGCACATCTCGAATTCAGCAACACGTGGAGGCAACGCTTAAAGTATAGCATCGAATTTTCGTGACAGACCTGTTAATAGTGCTCCAAGAATATATAGGGCGTTATGGATAGACGTACGTTGTAGTCTAGTGGTAGTGCCTTACACCAACAATCTCTTCTCCAAGCCAGTCTTGTATTGCACTTGAAAAGTGAGAAAATAAACATTCAGATAAATAAAACAATAATATCAGATTCGAAATTTTCAGATAAAAAAAAACGAATTTCGGATCGTTTTTCAGATCGTTTTCATTTCTACCTTCACTTGACCGACAGCTATTAGAAGTGTTTTTGTTTGTTTGTAACCTAATTAGTAAGCGTGCTATGATCAATCTTAAAAAAAAAACTTACGCTACACAGATAATTTACACATTCACACTCGTCGCAGGCAACACGACCATTCGCTTTGGGCCGTCCATAAATGACGTCACGCGATTTTGGACGATTTCTGACCCCCCCCCCCCTCGGTCACAAAAAGTCAGACCCCCCTCAAATATGACGTCACAAAGCTCTGCCCCCCCCCAAAAAAACATTTCCATTTTGAAAATAAAACATGCTTCAAATCGCTTTAAACTATTGTCATTGTAGTGCGTATTTAATGTGGCGCTGCACTCTGATGTTGCAGGAGAAACATTTAGCAAAACGTCTATTTAATTAAGTAGAACGTCATGGGACCTCGTTTGCCAGTAGCACAATATACTAATAGGGTTTTTCCCCTTTTTTCTGGCAACAAAACTGACACCTTTTGCAAGAAATCATGCTTACATTAACCACAATACTTGCAGTCAAATGCAAACAAAAACAATACTCTGATAATGTATGCATTGTCTTTGAAACTGATTGGTCCACACCCGAGACAGCTTTCTTTAGAGCCTAGTCTCATATGGTGTTCCACCAGATGACGCCAAAAGGCGCACAGTTCAAAGACAACGCACCATCAGAGTAATGAGAGCTCGGGGTGAGCAGCTACATCAGTACCACAATATACTCATAGGGTTTGTCCCCTTTTTTCTGGCAACAAAACTGACACTGGTTAATGTGAGCATGATTCCTTGCAACAGGTGTCAGTTTTGTTGCCAGAAAAAAGGGAAAACCCTATGAGTATATGTTGGTACTGGCAAAGGAGGTCCATGATGTAGCTGCTCACCCCAAGCTCTCATTACTCTGATGGTGCGTTGTCTTTGAACTGTGCGCCTTTTGGCGTCATCTGGTCGAACACCATATGAGACTAGGCTCTAAAGAAAGCTGTCTCTGGTGTGGACCAATCAGTTTCAAAGACAATGCATACATTATCAGAGTATTGTTTTTTGTTTTCATTTGACTGCAAGTATTGTGGTTAATGTAAACATGATTTCTTGCAAAAGGTGTCAGTTTTGTTGCCAGAAAAAATGGTGAAAAACCCTGTTAGTCTAAGTAAAACGTGTTGTCTATATTTATTTAAAGTTGCGCATTTTGATGCGACGTCACATTTCTGAAACCCCCACCCCCTCGTCACACATGTCTGACCCCCCCCCCCGGTGCGTGACGTCATTTATGGACGGCCCTTTATCGTATTTTTTAAATCCTTTATATTAAGTTCACTTGCTTGCTTGCGCGCTTACGACCGTGCAAATCTTTCGGTCGTTTTTTAACCCACTTCCCGTGATCCAATCGAGCTGACGTTTTGCACGCAGACTCGTTGTGCGTGACAATTAATTTTCGTGAAAAATTTTTTCCAAAATTTTCCACTTTTAGGAAAAAATTTTTCATATTTAATTTAAAATACCAATGTGATAAAAATGAAACTCTTACTCAAGAAAAACAGAAATGAATAATAAAATAAAACCGATGCCACGCACATAAAGAATTTATAGTGAAAAACTTTGTTTTTACGGGTTAATTATTCTTTGCTCGCTCTTGCTAATGACTACTTTGAACCTTCTCTCGATCTTCCCACAAAGTAAAACTCGACGCAACTGAAAACTGGTCGTAACCTCTCCGCACACTAGCGAGCCTTTAACCCTCTTTCATGCCATTCCACCCTGCCCATGAAACCCCAAAAAAGCTGCACCTAGCCTGGCACAAAAGCACCGCCATCTCGTCTTGGTGTGGACAATTCACGGGGGAGTGGTGGCGCAGTGGTTAGCGCGCTAACCAAAGCCGCCCTTTCAGTCTCGTTCACCACCACCACCACCACCGTCACCACCACCACCACCACCACTACCGCCACCACCAAAACAACTGCCACCGTTACCTCCTCCACCTCCATCACCTCCACCAGAAACACTCAAACCATCAACGTTACCAATAACCGCCGCTAACATCCAAAAGCGCCGTGAAGCAGGGATAACAAAAAGGCAGCTGGATCTGGCGCCGGCAATTTGCCTGAGCTCTGTGATCCTCTATTTGGAGGTTGGGCCAACCCACGAGGCTCAACGGTGGTGCAGGAATGCGTTCGGCTCGGGCGATGGAGCGGCGTTGAGAATTTCGGTCGCCGCTGTAAACTCCCACGATGATGATGATTGATGATTGATGATGATTGATGATGACTGATGATGATGATGACGACGATGATTGATGATGATTATTGATGATGACGATGATGATGATGACGATGATGATGACGACGATGATGACGACGATGATGACGATGATGATGATGATGACGATGATTGATGATGATTATGATGATGACGATGATGATGACGACGACGATGATGACGACGATGATGACGATGACGACGATGATGATGACGATGATGATGACGATGATGACGACGATGATGACGATTATGATGACGACGATGACGATGATGATGACGATGATGACGATGATGACGACGATGATGACGATGATGATGATGATGACGACGATGATGACGATGATGACGATGATGATGACGATGATGACGATGATGATGATGACAATGATGATGATGATGATTATGATGATGATGATGATGATGATTATGATGATGATGATGATTGATGATTATGATGATGATGATGACGATGACGACGACGATGATGATGATGACGACGATGATGACGACGATTATTGATGATGACGACGACGACGATGATGGCGATGACGACGATGATGTGACGATGATGATGACGATGATGATGATGATGATGACGATGATGACGATGATTGATGATGATTATTGATGATGACGATGACGATGATGATGAGCGGCACCTGGTGAAATTATAATAATAAAATGCTTCCCGAATCATTTCCTGGTCGCTGATTGACTGAAGTGGGTTCCCCTTAAACTGGTAGTTCGCCCAGATATAGCGTGATATGGTGTACTTGATGTGGTGTGCCGGGTACGTGAATATTGAATGACCTGGACAGACCTGACTGAAATTAAGCCCTGGTCTCACAGAGAGACCGTAGAATCACAGAGACACATAGACTCACAGAGACCCATAGACTCACACAGAGACCCATAGACTCAGATAGAGACCCATAGACTCAGAGAGACCCATAGACTCACACAGAGACCCATAGACTCACATAGAAACCCATAGACTCACACAGAGACCATAGACTCACATAGAAACCCATAGACTCACATCGGGGCCCAAATATTTGCATAGACACATGGCATGACAACACATTTCTGTCGACTCTGTGTTATTCACAAACTAAACTCAAAGTAATCCTTACTTTGTCTAACCACTTAAGTGTTTTTGCGCTCTCAAGAGTGGCTTAGGGGAGCCTTAGAATCCGTCTTGCTGCGCCCCCTCCACTACCCAGGCGCCCCTCCCTCTCTCGCCCCGCGGGAAAGCTCACGACGCAATCGGCGGCGAGCTCCGACTCTTAAGCCGTCCCGCTGTGATGCACGCTCGCTCGCTCGCTCGCTCGCACGCTCGCACGCACGCTCGCACGAGCCAAACAAAATAAGCGGTGGGTTTTTTTTTNGTTTGAGCGGCAGGAACGAGGGCTCGACGGGAAACTCGCGGGCCGTCGACGCTCTCAAGGCTGCGGCAGCACGTCGCTGCGGGAGGCGACCGGGAGCTGCACCAGCGTCACTTTGGGCTCGGCTGCTCGCGGCTAGCGCCGGCGGTGTTCACCGCACCGCTGGAGGCTGCGGCGGTGTGGGTGGTGGCGGCGGCGGTGTCACCGCTGCAGGTGGTGGTGGCGTTGTAGGTGGTGGCGGCGGTTGTGGTGGCGGTGGTGGCGGCGGTGTAACCGCTGCAGGTGGTGGCGGCGTTGTAGGTGGTGGTGGCGGCGGTTGTGGTGACGGCGCCGCCACCGCCACCATCCGAGGACAGGCCGGCTGGCGGGCCGGCGAACAGGCGAGCCGAGGGCGGTGAGGAGAGAGGTGACGGCGGTGAGGTGGCTGAGTGTGGGGCGGGTGGTGGTGAGTAGCAGGCTGGTGAGTAGCAGGCTGGTGAGTAGCAGACTGGTGAGTAGCAGGCTGGTGAGTAGCAGGCTGGTGAGTAGCGGCTGGTGAGTAGCAGATGGTGAGTAGCAGGTGGTGAGGAGGCTGGTGAGGAGGAGGCTGGTGAGTAGCAGGCTGGTGAGTAGCAGGCTGGTGAGGAGGGAGTAGGAGCCTGGTGAGGAGGGTGGTAGCGGCGGTGAGTAGCAGACTGGTGAGTAGCAGGTGGTGAGGAGGCTGGTGAGGAGGAGGCTGGTGAGTAGCAGGCTGGTGAGTAGCAGGCTGGTGAGGAGGGTGAGTAGGAGCCTGGTGAGGAGGGTGAGTAGCAGGCTGGTGAGTAGCAGACTGGTGAGTAGCAGGCTGGTGAGGAGGCTGGTGAGGAGGAGGCTGGTGAGTAGCAGGCTGGTGAGTAGCAGGCTGGTGGTGAGTAGGAGGGTGAGGAGGGTGGTGAGTAGGAGGAGGGTGAGGAGGGTGAGGAGGGGTCTGTGCGGGGCCTCTCCGCCGCGAGGCGATCTCCGCGCGCCCCTCGCACAGCTGCAGCAGCGCCTCCACCTGCACGCTCAGCGGCAGCGACGGGAAGCGGCGGCTGGCCACCTGGCGGAAGGCCTCGACAAACGCCTGGAAGCTCATGCCTGGGGGGGGGGGGTGAGATGGGGGGTGGGGGTGAGATGGGGGGTGGGGGTGGGGGGGTGGGGTAGGGGTGAGATGGGGGGNTGAGATGGGGGTGGGGGTTGGGGTTGGGGGTGAGATGGGGGNTGAGACGGGGGGTGAGATGGGGGGGGTTGGGGGTGGGGGGNTGAGATGGGGGGGTGGGGGTTGGGGTGAGATGGGGGTTGGGGGTGAGATGGGGGGTGGGGGGGGGGTGGGGGTGGGGTGGGGGTGAGATGGGGGGTGAGATGGGGGTGAGATGGGGGGTGAGACGGGGAGTGGGGTGAGATGGGGGNTGGGGGTTGGGGGTGACACGGGGGTGGGGATTGGGGGATGAGATGGGGGGTGGGGTTTGGGGGTCAGACAGGGGGTGGGGGTGAGAGAGGGGGTGGGGTTGGGGGGTGACACGGGGGGTGGGGGAGGCGCTAAAATTATTGAAGTCGCAGCGTTCCTCGTTCGGCCGAAACCGAAAGTGTCCATCTGGCAACTTTCGACGCCGAAACCAAAACCGAATTTCGGTCGGCTTCGAACTTCTTCCGCAACATACGTAGCGAGCCGCGCTTGCCGGAGGCGACGGGGGGAGGGAGGGGTGAGGACAACACACTGAACACGACGAGCAGATCTGAAGAAGAAGCGAGTGGGTCAATCGAGACGTCGATATCATCGCGATACAGATGTTAGCAGCGGATTGGGATGGCACAAGCTAACGGTTTGATTGGAGGAAAAAGAAAACCCACCCCTGATGAAATCAGTCATTTGTAGCAATCGCGATTTTTTTTTGTTGTTGCACGGATCATTTGCAATGATTCACGCTAAGTTAAGCGTCGTGAGAGACTCCCACAATGTGCCCAACCATCTCACCCACTCACCTACTCACTCACCCACTTAACTACTCACTCACTCACCCACTCACCTACTCACTCACCCACTAAGCCACTCACTCACCTACTCACTCACTCACCCACCCACTCACCGACTCACCCCATCACCTACTCACCCATTTAACTACTCACTCACTCACCCACTCACCTACTCACGACGACGATCGCGGTGACGAGCAGGACGGCACGGCAATAAAATGACGCGTCACGTTGGTGACGGCGATGATGCCGGTGACGATGACCGTGGCGCAGAGGTCGCAACCGGCTACCCGTACCCGGCCGGGTACGGGTAGCCGGTTGCGACCCTGGTGTGGCCGGGTACGGGTAGGCCGTGAGTCACTGGTGAGTCACCGTTTGTCACTCATTTCCCAACGTCTTGTCTCTTCTCACAATTCAAGTTCCTAGAATCAACCCACCCGCGCCTGCAACATGGCTTCCTCCCAGAGGTCGCAACCGGGTACCGATACCCGTACCCTACCCGATACCCGGCTACCCGTACCCGGCCGGGTACGGGTACGGGTACCCATTTGCGACCCTGGTGCGGCGGGTACGGGTAAGGAATCAAACCCCGTTTGCGACCTCTGCCGTGGCGGTGACAATGATGACGAGATGACAGGGAGTACCCGTCTCTTGGAGCGCCGTGCAGTTCCATCGACGTCGATGTAGAGGATGTCAATGTAGGCCATGCTGATGCTGGTGCCGCTTGCAGTTCCTGAGAAGAGTCGAAGAACAGACAGGTGGCACGAGCGTCATCGTGCTGTGTGGTGTTGANCTTTTGGATGTACAGGTTTTGTCGGTAAAGTCACGTATTAATCTTCTTGGTTCTTTCGGTGAAGTCACGTAGAAGGGAAATAATAAAATAATAAAAATAAAACATAATAAAATTATTACACTTTCACAAAAGCAGCCGTTCAGGTGAAGAACAGGTCCGTCAGAAAGAAGCGTCTTATTTTACATTTTATTATTTTATTATTTCCCTACGTGACTTTACCGAAAGAATCAAGAAGAGAGGGAAGATGTTCGCAATGCCGGCGACGTGCCTGATGACGGCTCGTGGTAACGACTGCTGTGTATTTGGAGTTTGCGTGTCTCTCTCTCTCATCATCACGGTGGCTAGGAGATGTTAACTACTTCGCCTGGTACAGCAGGTCGTGGGTTCGATCCCGACCCTGATGCCTGCTGCTGTATATTTGGAGTTTGTGTGTCTCTCTCTCTCTCTCATCATCACTGTGGCTATGAGATGTTAACCACCTCGCCTGGTGTACAGGAAGTCGTGGGTTCAATCCCGACCCTGACGCCTGCTGCTGTATATTTGGAGTTTGCGTGTCTCTCATCATCATCACGGTGGCTAGGAGATTTTAACTACCTCGCCTGGTGTACAGGAGGGCGTGGGTTCAATCCCGACTCTGACGCCTGCTGCTGCATATTTGAAGTTTGCGTCTCTCTCTCATCATCATC
This sequence comes from Lethenteron camtschaticum, assembly GCA_018977245.1. Classification (NCBI taxonomy): domain Eukaryota; kingdom Metazoa; phylum Chordata; class Hyperoartia; order Petromyzontiformes; family Petromyzontidae; genus Lethenteron; species Lethenteron camtschaticum. The sequence continues at coordinate 33,585 of MU249687.1, read as the reverse complement.
ATCATCACGGTGGCTAGGAGATGTTAACTACCTCGCCTGGTGAGCAGGAGGTCGTGGGTTCGATCCCGACCCTGATGTATATTTGGAGTTTGCGTGTCTCTCTCTCTCATCATCATCACGATGGCTAGGAGATGTTAATTACCTCGCCTGGTATACAGGAGGTCGTGGGTTCAATCCCGACCCTGACGCCTGCTGCTGTGTATTTGGAGTTTGCGTGTCTCTCTCTCTCATCATCATCACGATGGCTAGGAGATGTTAACTACCTCGCCTGGTGTACAGGAGGTCGTGGGTTCGATCCCGACCCTGACGCCTGCTGCTGCTGTATATTTGGAGTTTGCGTGTCTCTCTCTCTCCCCGTGGTTGCGTGGATTCTTCTCCTGTTACCTCCGATGATTTCTTTCCACATTTAGAAGCGGCGTCACCACGCGTTTAGAGCATTTGGCTGCTATAGACGTTCACGCGCCGATAATAAGCCACTTCGTTGAGCTGTCTTTTGTGGTGAAGTCGCTTCTGAAAAGAGCTCCACACAGCTCAGATGGGGGGGGGGGGCCTTAGCTGGCAAAATAAAAAAAATAGTTAAAGTAGTTTTTGTTTTGTTTTAACAACTAATGCTGAATAATTATTTCTCGAACAGCTTGGTTACAAAACATCCGATTTCGCTCCCTCCACTCCCAGCCCCCTTGGGCGATGATTAGGCACAGCCGTTCATCTTTGATAAGACAACAAATTAAGATGAAATGAGGCCGGGGGGTGGGCAGATGAGTTATGGAAGCAGGCTCTGTTACTTCAACCGTAGCCCCGCGATCGCGACAGACCCGTCTGGTAATGAGCGCGGTCGCCCATCACCACCGCTGAAGCCACAACCAGCACCGTCACCACCACCGTCACCACCACCACCACCGCTGCCGCCACAACCAGCACCGTCACCACCACCGTCACCAGCACTACCACCGTCACCACCACCACCACCACCGCTGCCGCCACAACCAGCACCGTCACCACCACCGTCACCACCACCACCACCGCTGCCGCCACAACCAGCACCGTCACCACCACCGTCACCACCACCACCACCGCTGCCGCCACAACCAGCACCGTCACCACCACCGTCACCAGCACTACCACCGTCACCACCACCACCACCACCGCTGCCGCCACAACCAGCACCGTCACCACCACCGTCACCAGCACTACCACCAGCACCACCACCACCACCGTCACCACCATCACCACCGCCACCACCACCACNGCTGCCGCCACAACCAGCAACGTCACCACCACCGTCACCAGCACTACCACCGTCACCACCACCACCACCACCGCTGCCGCCACAACCAGCACCGTCACCACCACCGTCACCACCACCACCACCGCTGCCGCCACAACCAGCACCGTCACCACCACCGTCACCACCACCACCACCGCTGCCGCCACAACCAGCACCGTCACCACCACCGTCACCAGCACTACCACCGTCACCACCACCACCACCACCGCTGCCGCCACAACCAGCACCGTCACCACCACCGTCACCAGCACTACCACCAGCACCACCACCACCGTCACCACCATCACCACCGCCACCACCACCACCGCTGCCGCCACAACCAGCACCGTCACCACCACCGTCACCAGCACTACCGTCACCAGCACTACCACCAGCACCACCAGCACCACCACCGTCACCACCGCCACCACCACCACAACCAGCACCGTCACCACCACCGTCACCAGCACTACCACCAGCACCACCACCACCGTCACCACCATCACCACCACCACCGCTGCCGCCAGAACCAGCACCGTCACCACCACCGTCACCAGCACTACCACCAGCACCACCACCACCACCGCTGCCACCACAACCAGCACCGTCACCACCACCATCACCAGCACTACCACCAGCACTACCACCACCACCGTCACCACCATCACCACCACCACCACCACCGCTGCCGCCACAACCAGCACTGTCACCAGCACTAACACCACCGTCACCACCACCACCGCCACCACCACCGTCACCAGCACCGCCACCATCGCCACCACCACGACAACCACCGTCACCACCACCACCGTCACCACCACCGTCACCAGCACTACCACCAGCACCACCAGCACCACCACCACCACCGCCACCACCACCACCACCGCTGCCGCCACAACCAGCACCGTCACCAACACAAAGATCCCCCGTATAGCCTGAGCAGCCTGTTGGGGCAAGTGCTGTTAGCGAGCACCTATGAAGGCCGGCACGGCACACGAGGGGGTGGGTGGCCAGCACCACGCCCGACCGCCTTTGTCTCCCCAGTGTACGATGTTTACTACACACCGCACCAGGTACTCATTTGAGGCCGAGTCTACCTAGGCGAGGCCCAGGATCCTTTTCAGATAATTGTTGTTGGCCGTGACGGCGATTCGAACTCGGTCGCCGGTTCGTAGCGCGGCGGCGCTAACCGCTGCACCACCGCTCCCCAGAGGTCGCAACCGGGTTTTGATTCCTTACCCGTACCCGTACCCGGCTGCACCAAGGTCGCAAATGGCTACCCGTACCCGGCCAGGTACGGGTAGCCGGGTATCGGGTAGGGTACGGGTATCGGGTACCCGGTTGCGACCTCTGCCGTGTCTTCTGCCTTGCCGTAGAATGAAGAGCAGCGAAGAGAGAACATGGCACGCATGTCTGCTGCTGTTGCGTTGAAAACAGTCGGATGTGAGAACGAGATGCTTCAAGGGATGAATTGCCGCTTCCAGAATGTTCATCCCGCTCCGCACCACCACCACCACCACGTCACCCACCCCCCGCCCCTCCCCCTCTCCCCCTCCCCCTCCCCCTCCCCCTCCGACCTGCTGAACGTGCGGAACCCCGTGGGGCCCATGCGGAGGGAGGCGTCGCCGCGGAGTCCCAGGAAGCGCAGGAAGAGTTGAGCCGCTCGCTCCAAGACGCGCAGGTGGGAGAACTGCTTAGAGAACCTGGGGTACACCTGGGGGGGTGGAGAAGGGTGGGGGTGGGGGGGTGGAGGGGGGGTGAAGGTGGGGGGGTGGAGAGGGGCGGGTGGGTGGGGGGTTGGAGGGGGTGGAGGTGGGGGGGTGGAGGGGGTCGGGGGTGGGGGGAGAGGGGGTGGTAATGGGGGGGTGGAGGGGGCAGGGGGGTGGAGGTGTGGGGGGTGGAGAGGGGCGGGGGGGGGTGGAGGAAGGTGGAGCGGGGGTGGAGGAGGGGGGCGGGGGGTGGTGGGGGGGGGTGGGGGATAGAGATGAGGGGTGGAGGTGGAGGAGGGTGGGGGCGGGGGGGTAGTGGTGGGGCGACGAGTGAGAGGGATCACCAATAAAGACGCCAGCTCCCCCTCTACACGGTGGCTAGGAGATGTTGGCTACCTCGCCTGGTGTGCAGGAGGTCGTGGGTTCGATCCGACCCTGACGCCTGCTGTATATTTGGAGTTTGCGTGTCTCTCTCTCATCATCATCACGGTGGCTAGGAGATGTTGACTACCTTGCCGGGTACACAGGAGGTCGACTGAACTATTTAATTTTTTATTTTACCGGGCGAGGCCCCACTGAGCTATGTAGCGTCTTAGTCAGAAGCGACCTGGCCACACGCGATGACAGCTCAACGAAGTGGGCTCATCGTCATCATCACCACGTGGAAATGTAGAGCAGCAGCCAAATATACAGCAACAGGCGTCATAGGGTCGGGTCCGAACCCACGACCTCCTGTACACAAGGCGAGGTAGTCAACATCTCCTAGCCACCGTCATGATGATGATGAGAGAGACGCAAACTCCAAATATACAGCAGCAGGCGTCAGGGTCGGGATCGAACCCACGACCTCCTGCACACCCGGCGAGGTAGTTAACATCTCCTAGCCACCGTGATGATGATGAGAGAGAGAGACACGCAAACTCCAAATATACAGCAGCAGGCGTCAGGGTCGGGTTCGAACCCACGACCTCCTGTGTACCCGGCGAGGTAGTTAACATCTCCTAGCCACCGTGATGATGATGATGAGATAGAGAGACACGCAAACTCCTAAAATATACAGCATCAGGCGTCAGAGTCGGGATCGAACCCACGACCTCCTGCACACCAGGCGAGGTAGTCAACATCTCCTGGCCACTGCGGCGTGCCCGTGCGCTGACCTGCTTGAGGCAGGGTGGAGGAAGCCCACCAATGCCAAGGTCTTCGGTGTCGACACCAACCCGGCCACCGCCAGCGTCGCTGTCGTCGCTGTCGTCATCGGCGAACGCCGTGAGCTTCGGTCTCGTCCAGACGCCTCGTGAGCGATGTCCGACGTTCGCAGTCGGAGATCGCATTTTTCAACGGACGTTCTTCTCGGGGACCTGGTTGGGTGGGGGTCATCGTCGTCAAGATCTTCGTCAAGATTGTCGTCATCAACATCGCCACCGACGTCATCAGCACCGTCATTATGATCGTCACTGTCAACATCGTCATCGCCGTCGTCATCATCATTGTCGTCATCATTGTCATCATCAACATCGTCATCATCGTCATCATCATTATCGTCATCATCGTCGTCGGCATTAACATCATCATCATCATCCATCATCAACATCATCATCATCGTCATCATCGTCGTCGTCATCATCATCATCGTCGTCATCAACATCCTCATCAACATCGCCATCATCAACATCATCATCATCATCGTCGTCGTCATCATCAACATCATCAACATCATCATCATCGTCATCATCGTCGTCATCGTCATCATCATCATCATCATCAACATCATCATCACTGCCATCTGCGCTGTCACCGCCGCCGCCGTCGTAAAACGACCAACACTTCACACCGTGCACAGTCGCAGCTGCTGCCCTACGGGAAGACCCGCCGCCTTGCCATAGCAACGTGGAATTTCCACAACCCCCCGCGGTTCCATCGACTCGCGACCCTTCCGCCGCGTGTAAGGCCCCGCTGAGACGCTGCGTAGGTGTTCCTCAGAAGTGACCATCTTGCGTGATCACGCACGACAGATCAAGCAAGTGGTGGCTTACCATGAACGTGGATATTGATGGCAGCAGCAGCCGCATGCTCCCAATGCACAGAGACACACAGAGACCCATAGAGATTCATCAAGATGAATAGAAACCCATACAGATACTACAAATATACAGCAGCAGGCGTCAGGGTCGAGATCGAACCCACGACCTCCTGTACACCAGGCGGGGTAGTTAACATCTACAGCAACGTGGTGTTCCCCGCTTGACCACCCTTGTGAACCGCCGTGCCGGAGCGAGACGAGCAGAGCGAGCGTAAGTTGCCGATGATATCGGAGCGCGCCGATAAACGCAGTGGGGGGCAGTGGTGGAAGTGGAGAGGGGGGACGTGCGAAGGAAAGGGGTCCGGGCCACCAGCGACGTGAGCGGGGAGCTCGGTGTGACGAGAGCGGAACTCCAGCGGAGCGTGAAATGAGCCAAGTGTCGGTGTCGACTCCGATTACGGTGACGGGCTCGGCACCACAGACTCAACACTGCACATAGACTCAACACTACACATAGACTCAACACTGCCCATAGACTCAACACTGCACATAGACTCAACACTGCCCATAGACTCAACACTACACCATAGACTCAACACTGCCCATAGACTCAACACTACACATAGACTCAACACTGCCCATAGACTCAACACTACACCATAGACTCAACACTGCCCATAGACTCAACACTACCATAGACTCAACACTGCCCATAGACTCAACACTACACCATAGACTCAACACTGCCCATAGACTCAACACTACACATAGACTCAACACTGCCCATAGACTCAACACTACACCATAGACTCAACACTACACATAGACTCAACACTGCCCATAGACTCAACACTGCACCATAGACTCAACACTACCCATAGACTCAACACTACACCATAGACTCAACACTGCCCATAGACTCAACACTACACCATAGACTCAACACTGCCCATAGACTCAACACTACCATAGACTCAACACTGCCCATAGACTCAACACTGCCCATAGACTCAACACTGCCCATAGACTCAACACTGCCCATAGACTCAACACTGCACCATAGACTCAACACTGCCCATAGACTCAACACTGCACCATAGACTCAACACTGCCCATAGACTCAACACTGCCCATAGACTCAACACTGCACCATAGACTCAACACTGCCCATAGACTCAACACTACCCATAGACTCAACACTGCCCATAGACTCAACACTGCCCATAGACTCAAAACTACCCATAGACTCAACACTGCCCATAGACTCAACACTGCCCATAGACTCAACACTGCCCATAGACTCAACACTGCCCATAGACTCAACACTACCCATAGACTCAACACTGCCCATAGACTCAACACTGCCCATAGACTCAACACTATGATGCCCATAGACTCAACACTGCCCATAGACTCAACACTGCCCATAGACTCAACACTGCACCATGACTCAACACTGCACCATAGACTCAACACTGCACCATAGACTCAACACTGCCCATAGACTCAACACTGCCCATAGACTCAACACTGCCCATAGACTCAACACTGCACCATAGACTCAACACTGCCCATAGNACTCAACACTGCACCATAGACTCAACACTGCCCATAGACTCAACACTGCCCATAGACTCAACACTGCACCATAGACTCACACTGAGACTCAACACTGAGACTCAACACTGCCCATAGACTCAACACTGCACCATAGACTCAACACTGCCCATAGACTCAACACTGCACCATAGACTCAACACTGCCCATAGACTCAACACTGCACCATAGACTCAACACTGCACCATAGACTCAACACTGCACCATAGACTCACACTGCACCATAGACTCACACTGCACCATAGACTCACACTGCACCATAGACTCAACACTGCCCATAGACTCAACACTGCCCATAGACTCAACACTGCACCATAGACTCAACACTGCCCATAGACTCAACACTGCCCATAGACTCAACATTGCCCATAGACTCAACACTGCCCATAGATTCAACATTGCCCATAGACTCAACACTACCCATAGACTCAACACTACCCATAGACTCAACACTGCCCATAGACTCAACACTGCCCATAGACTCAACACTGCACCATAGACTCAACACTGCACCATAGACTCAACACTGCACCATAGACTCAACACTGCCCATAGACTCAACACTGCCCATAGACTCAACACTACACCATAGACTCAACACTGCCCATAACTCAACACTGCCCATAGACTCAACACTGCCCATAGACTCAACACTGCCCATAGACTCAACACTGCACCATAGACTCAACACTGCCCATAGACTCAACACTGCACCATAGACTCAACACTGCACCATAGACTCAACACTGCACCATAGACTCAACACTGCACCATAGACTCAACACTGCCCATAGACTCAACACTGCCCATAGACTCAACACTGCCCATAGACTCAACACTGCCNCATAGACTCAACACTGCCCATAATAACAAAATAAACTCAAACAACCGCCCATAGATCAACACTGCCCATAGACTCAACACTGCCCATAGACTCAACACACCCATAGACTCAACACTGCCCATAGACTCAACACTGCCCATAGACTCAACACTGCATAGACTCAACACTGCCCATAGACTCAACACTGCCCATAGACTCAACACTGCCATAGACTCAACACTGCACCATAGACTCAACACTGCACCATAGACTCAACACTGCACCATAGACTCAACACTGCACCATAGACTCAACACTGCACCATAGACTCAACACTGCCCATAGACTCAACATCACTGCACCATAGACTCAACACTGCCCATAGACTCAACACTGCCCATAACTCAACATTGCCCATAGACTCAACACTGCCCATAGATTCAACATTGCCAGACTCAACACTGCACCATAGACTCAACACTACCCATAGACTCAACACTGCCCATAGACTCAACACTGCCCATAGACTCAACACTGCCCATAGACTCAACACTGCCCATAGACTCAACACTGCCCATAGACTCAACACTGCACCATAGACTCAACACCCATAGACTCAACACTGCCCATAGACTCAACACTACCCATAGACTCAACACTGCCCATAAACTCAACACTGCCCATAGACTCAACACTGCCCATAGACTCAACCTGCCCATAGACTCAACACTGCCCATAGAGTCAACACTGCACCATAGACTCAACACTGNCACCATAGACTCAACACTGCACCATAGACTCAACACTGCACCATAGACTCAACACTGCCCATAGACTCAACACTGCCCATAGACTCAACACTGCACCATAGACTCAACACTGCCCATAGACTCAACCACTGCCCATAGACTCAACATTGCCCATAGACTCAACACTGCCCATAGATTCAACATTGCCCATAGACTCAACACTACCCATAGACTCAACACTACCATAGACTCAACACTGCCCATAGACTCAACACTGCCCATAGACTCAACACTGCCCATAGACTCAACACTGCACCATAGACTCAACACTGCACCATAGACTCAACACTGCACCATAGACTCAACACTGCCCATAGACTCAACACTGCCCATAGACTCAACACTGCACCATAGACTCAACACTGCCCATAAACTAAACACTGCCCATAGACTCAACACTGCCCACAGACTCAACACTGCCCATAGACTCAACACTGCACCATAGACTCAACACTGCCCATAGACTCAACACTGCACCATCACCACACTGCACCATACACTCAACACTGCACCATAGACTCAACAGTGCACCATAGACTCAACACTACCCATAGACTCAACACTGCACCAGACTCAACACTGCCCATAGACTCAACACTGCACTATAGACTCAACACTGCCCATAGACTCAACACTGCACTATAGACTCAACACTGCCCATAGACTCAACACTGCACCATACACTCAACACTGCACCATACACTCAACACTGCACCATAGACTCAACAGTGCACCATAGACTCAACACTGTCCATAGACTCAACACTGCACCATACACTCAACACTGCACCATACACTCAACACTGCACCATAGACTCAACAGTGCACCATAGACTCAACACTGCCCATAGACTCAACAATGCACCAGACTCAACACTGCCATAGACTCAACACTGCACATAGACTCAACACTGCCCATAGACTCAATACTGCACCATAGACTCAACACTGCACCCCTCTCATCTCACTCTACTCCCCTCCACGCACTCTCCTACCTCTCCCCTCTCATCTCACTCTACTCCCCTCCACGCTCACCCCTCTCATCTCACTCTACTCCCCTCCACGCACTCTCCTACCTCTCCCCTCCCATCTCACTCCACTCCCCTCCACGCATTCCCTGCACTCTCCCCTCTCATCTCACTCCACTCCCCTCCACGCACTCTCCTACCTCTCCCCTCTCATCTCACTCTACTCCCCTCCACGCACTCTCCTACCACTCCCTTCTCACACATCGGAATAACGCAACCACCTGTCCACTCACCTACTTGCCCACTCACCTACAAACCCACCTGCCCAGGCACCTGTCCACTCACCTACCTACCAACCCAGCCACCCGCCCACTCACCCACGTGCCCACTCACCCACGTGCCCACTCACCCACGTGACGACTCACCTACCTGTCCAGTTACCTACCTGCCCACTCACCTACCTGTCCAGTTACCTACCTGCCCACTCACCTACCTGTCCAGTTACCTACCCACCCACCCAGTCACCTTCAGCTTGAGAGTACAACAGGCCCGGGTGGTGGTGGGGGGGGGTCATTATTTATTTATTAATAATTAAGGAATTTTCGATGTAAAGCTTTCATGACTGCAGGATTCATCTTCTTGGTTCTTTCGGTAAAGTCACATAGAAGGGAAATAATAAAATAGTAAAAATACAACATAATAAGATAAAATTCTCACGGCGTTTCGGCCACAACGCAAGCAGCCGTCCTCAGGTGAAGAACAGGTCTGTCGGGGAGACAGCGTCTAAATGAAACACCACCAGCTTGGTGGTGTTTCATTGAGACGCTGCGTTGTGACCGAAACGTCGTGAGAATTATTTTAGTGTGTTTTATTCTTATTATTTTATTATTTCCCTTCTACGTGACTTTACCGAAAGAACCAAGAAGATGAATTTGGGAAGTCTTCTGCAATTTGGCAGCACGCCGATGGCTCACAACCGCTGGCCGGCTGGCAACAATCGCCGGGGGGGCTCTCCGCCCGAAATGAAGATGTGAGCTGTCAGCGCCTTAATTGTCTCTCGCCGCCACGCGACGCCGCCGGCTGATCCAAGCGGCGTGGCAGAGCGAGTCGCGCGCAGGAGGGTTTTTTTTTGGTGTGTCTGTTTGTTCGTACCACCGCGGTTATTCATTTGGTGTATTTTTAATGCTTTGCCAACTAAGCTTGAAAGCGTTTGCGTCGTTCCTTCCCGTCGGCACCGCCCGCCCGCCCGCCCGTCTGTTAGGCTGTAAACAGGGGGGGGGGGGGGGGCGGCATGATTTATTTTCTCTCTGGTCCCTCCGCGGTTTCCCCCTCCACATTTAGGGTGTTTTGGCCGCCGCTATAAATTTCCACACCACCACCACGATGATCGCGATGATGATGACGATGATGATGATGATCACGATGATGATCACGATGATGATGATCACATCGACGATGATGATTACGATGATGAATGGATCATGATGATGATGATCACGATGATGATGATTTTATTATTTTATTTTTATTATTTATTATTCCCTTCTACGTGACTTTACCGAAAGAACCAGAAGAAGTTACGTTTTCTCGGAGAAAGACTACGTGTTTACAGAGTACGTATACATAGAGTACGTATATATATAGACAGAGAACCCAGTCTGCATCTTGCGGCGCCCGGCTCTAGAACAACCGCTGTGTAACGAGCGTAAAGGGTGTTGCTTGCGCGGGGGGGGAATTGGTTCGGTAAAAATAGAAATAAAATAAAGAACGGCGTGCTCATTAGTGCCACTGCTGCACGATGTGTGCGGCAAATAAGAATTTATCTCCGTCGCTCCCTGCTGTGCCTTTTGCATAAGATGTGCACGCAGCTTGCAACGCGAGCGATCGCGTTGCAAGCGGCGTGCTTTCACTGGCCGTGACTCACAATTTGAAGGTCGCGGGTTCAACTCCGGGTCGCGAGTGTCATCCGCCGGGGATAGGCAGCAGCGGTGGCGTCATCACCTTCATCATCCGTCGTCATATTCAGCAGCGGTATGATCAGCAGCAGCGGTAACATCGCTAGCTGGATCGTCATCATCGGCATCGGTAGCAGCAGCAATCCGATCATCATAATCATCAGCAGCAGTGGCAGCAGTATCGTTATTGTTGCTATCATCATCAGCAAGGTCATGATCATCATCGTCGTCGTCATCACTGCGATGTGGTTACAATAATGAGCGCCACTGCGTGTAGCTATGCGGTCACGTGGGGGGTTCTCCTGCATGAATCTGACCCCACCAGAGGGATTTGGAAGTTCCATTGTGGTCAGCACAGCACCGCATTAAAATGCAAATCAATTTATAACATTTTTGACATGCGTTTTTCTGGATTTTGTTGTTGTTATTCTGTCTCTTACTGTTCAAATAAACCCACCATTAAATTATAGACTGATAATTTCTTTGTCAGTGAGCAAACGTACACAATCAGCAGGGGATCAAATACTTTTTTCCTCTCTGTAATGTAGTATAGCACGCCTTTTGGCGTCCTCTGGTGGAGCACCAATTGGGTCGAGGCTCAAAAGAAAGCTGTCTCTGGTGTGGACCAATCAGTTTCAAGGACAATGCATCATATATTATCGGAGCGTGTTTTTGTTTGCATTTTGACTGCAGGTATTGTGGTTAATGCTGGCATGAATCCTCGTTGCCAGAAAAAAGGGGAAAACCTATTATTAGTGTATAATGTATAGTAATACTGTCCATTCCGTACAACACATTTGGAATCGGCGGGTGTAAACAAAAAAAATAGAATAATAAAAATAAAACATAATAAAATAATTCTCACGACGTTTCGGCCACAACGCAAGCAGCCGTCCTCAGGTGAAGAACAGGTCTGTCGGGAAGACAGCGTCTGAATGAATCCATTCATGAATGAATTCAAACGCTGTCTTCCCGAATTCATTCAGACGCTGTCTTTCCGACAGACCTGTTCTCACCTGAGGACGGCTGCTTGCGTTGTGGCTGAAACGTCGTGAGAATAATTTAATTGTTTATTTTTATATTATTTTATTATTTCCATTCTACGTGACTTTACCGAAAGAACCAAGAAGATGAATCCCTGCAGTCACGAAAGCTTTAATCGAAAACAAAAAATAGACTTTTCGAACAGATCCCCGGAACCCAAACTGGTCCCTAAGTTGAGGTCGTCCCTGTAACTTTCTCGCGCGGGGGCGGTTGACGTGGCCGATGCCAAGCTCGCCAGCGATCGGAGGAGAGCCGCAAAACCTTTTTACCCGCTTGCAAAAGGCCGAGGCCTCTGTGTTTGGGGAAACTGAACCGTCGTGGAAATTTGGAAGACATGGTGGTGGTGATGGTGGTTTTGTTGTTGTTTGTTTGCACGCTGCCAAGCCAAAAAAGCACTTTCTCACTGCTAAATTAATTCGATCTCTCAAAGCACTCCGCCGCAGCCGAGACCATTTTTTTCGCTAACCGCGAATAGATTTTCTACGCCCTCGCCGCTGCGCGTATAGATCACGCGGCGGGTGGGCGGTGGCAGAGGTCTTAACCGTGTACCCGATACCCCTACCCTACCCGGTACCCGNGCGACCCTGGTGCGGCCGGTACGGGTAGACCGTGAGTCACTGGTGAGTCACCGTTTGTCACTCATTTCCCAACGTCTTGTCTCTTCTCACAATTCAAGTTCCTAGAATCAACCCACCCGCGCCTGCAACATGGCTTCATCCCAGAGGTCGCAATCGGGTACCCGATCATGTACCCTACCCGATGCCCGGCCAGGTATGGGTAGCCGGGTATCGGTAGGGTACGAGTATCGGTACCCGTTTGCGACCCTGGTGCGGCCGGGTACGGTGGTAAGGAATCAAAACCCGTTTGCGACCTTGGCGAGCAGTTGCAGGCCTGCGCCTTTAGCTGCCCGCACTTTAAATTTCGATTTAAAGCTTTCGTGACTGCAGGGATTCATCTTCTTGGTTCTTTCGGTAAAGTCACGTAGAGACAGCGTTTGAATGAATTCATTCATGAATGGATTCATTCAGACGCTGTCTTCCGACAGACCTGTTCTCCACCTGAGGACGGCTACTTGCGTTGTGGCCGAAACGTCGTGAGAATCATTTGTTATGTTTTATTTTTATTATTTTATTATTTGCACTTTGTTTCAAAGTCCAAACGTCACAGGTCATAGAGAAGGAGGCGGGGGGGGGGGGCACGTGGAATTGAACCACCGCTTCTGGTGGACAGGCTGTCCCCCCCCTTCTGCGCGGATGTGTCAGTCGATGGATCACGCACGCGGGAACAAAAGACAAAGATTCCCCCTCCCCCGTGTAGCCTTCACAGACTGTTGGGGCAAGTGCTGTTAGCGAGTAGCAGCAGCAGCAGCGCCTATGAAGGGTGGGTACCGCAACTGTGGCACGCGAGTGAGTGGATGGCCAGCTCACCAGCCGGCCGCCTTTGTCTCCCTATTGGCGATGTTTTTTGACTCGCCGCAACGGGTACTCATTTGAGGCCGAGTCGACCTAGGGAGGCCCAGGGACCGGTTCAGATAATCGTCACCCGGTGTGTTGGTGGCCGTGAGCGGGAATCGAACTCGGGTCGTAGGTGTGGTTCGTAGCGAGGCGTAGCGCTCACCGCTGCGATACGCGGGCACACACACGCACACACGCACAAACGCTNACACACACACGGGCACACACACACACGCACTGGCACACACACACGCTCACACNGGCACACACACGCACATACACACGCACNACACACACACGCACTGGCACACACACACGCGNACTAGCTCACACACACACGCACTGGCACACACACGCACACACGCACATACACACACACTGGCACACACACACACGCACTGGCACACACACACGCTGGCACACACACACGCACATACACACACGCACACACACACACGCACTGGCACACGCACACACTGGCTCACACACACACGCACTGGCACACACACGCACACACGCACACACACACACNGACACTGGCACACACACACACGCACTGGCACACGCACGCACACACACACGCACACGCTGGCACACACACACACGCACACACACACGCACGCACACACACGCACGCACACACACACTGGCTCACACACACACGCACTGGCACACACGCACATACACACGCACATACACACGCACACACGCACACACACCCACGCACACACACACACACTGGCACACACGCACACACACACGCATACACGCACACACGCACACACACGCACGCACACACACACACACTGGCTCACACACACACGCACTGGCACACACACACTGGCTCACACACACGCACACTGGCTCACACACACGCACGCACACACGCACACACACACGCACACACACTGGCTCACACATACACACGCACGAACACACAAACACACACACAAACACACACACACACAAACACACCCACACACACCACGCACTGACACGCACTGGCTCACACACGCACGCACACGCACACACGCACGCACACACACACGCACACACACGCACTGGCACACACACGCACAGCACACGCACACACACACGCAATGCACACGCACATACACACGCACATACACACGCACACACACACGCACACACACGCACGCACACACACACACACTGGCTCACACACACACGCACTGGCACACACACGCACACGCACACACACACACNGCACACTGGCTCATGCACACACACACACACGCACACACACACGCACACAAAAACGCACACTCACACACTCTGGATCACACACGAACACACACGCACACACACACACACACTGGCTCACACACACACGCTGGCTCACACACATGCGGGCACACACACACACACCCACGCTGGCACACACACACACGCAGGCACACACACACTGGCTCACACACGCACACACGTACACACATGCTGGCTCACACACACACACGCACACACACGCGGGCGCACACACACGCGGGCGCACACACACACTGGCACACACACGCACGCACACACGAACACACACGAACACACACACGCACGAACATACACACACGCACGAACATACGCACACGCACACACACGCACACAAACACACACACACACGAACACACACACACGCACACACACACACGACACACGACACACGCACACACAAACACACACACTGGCTCACACACACACACGCACGAACACACACACAAACATACACACGCGCACACACACACGAACACAAACACACGCGCACACACACAAACACACGCGCACACACACAAACACACACCGGCACACACACACACACTGGCACGCACACACACTGGCACGCACACACACACACACGAACACACACAAACACACACGCACACACACATGCATCTCCGTAGGGTGTTGGCTTGAGGTTGAATTATCATCGCGGGCCGTAATGAGTCCTCGGCTGAAAGCCGATTGCTGCATGTGTCACGGCCTCATGACCCCGCTGCTAAATAATGCATGCACAGCACTGCTCCACTGCGCTGTGTGTGCATGTGTGTGTGTGCATGTGTGTGTGTGCATGTTGTGNCACAGCACTGCTCCACTGCGCTGTGTGTGCGTGTGTGTGTGCATGTGTGTGTGCAAGTGCGTGTGTGTGTNCATGTGTCTGTGTGTGCGTGTGTGTGTGCGTGCACTGCACTGCTCCACTGCGCTGTGTGTGCAAGTGGTGTGTGTGTGTGTGTGTGGGTGTGTGTGATTGTGTGGAGCGGTGTGTAGCGGTTAGCACGCTGTGCTATGAACCGGCGACCCGGGTTCGATTCCCGCTCACGGCAACACCAGTGACGATTATCTGAACCGGTCCTGGGCCTCCCCTAGGTCGACTCAGCCTTAAATGAGTACCTGGTGCGGTATGTAAACATCGCCACTGGGAGACAAAGGCGGTCGGGCGTGGTGCTGGCCACCCACCCCCTCGTGTGCCGTTCCGGCCTTCATAGGTGCTCGCTAGCTGCACTTGCCCTAACACTCTGTTAAGGCTACACGGGGATCTTTGTCATTGTGTGGATGTGTGTGGGGGGGGGGTGGGGGCATGTGTGAGTGTGGTTGAAGTTTGTACACTGTTTGTGAGCGGTGAGTATCACACACGCTGTACACGTGTTGAGCGCTCTAAACAGATTTACCGTGAGTTCTGTTCCCGGCAACGGGCAAAATCGTCGGTTTGCGGCTCTCCACTAGGTCCGCTCAGCCTTGAACGAGTTCTGGCAAGGTGTCAATCTCAGCTGACTGCACTGCGTGAGACGGACGACGTGGCCATGTTTGTTTGTTGTAGTACAGGTTAGATTGGTAACAATCTAAATGTCTTTTTCGATTAAAGCTTTCGTGACTGCAGGATTCATATTGTTGGTTCTTTCGGTAAAGTCACGTAGAAGGAAAATAAATAAAATAATATTTATATAAAAATATTTTTTTTNTATTATTTTATTTTTCCCTTCTACGTGACTTTACTGAAAGAACCAATAAAATGAATTCTTGCAGACACGAAAGCTGTGCTTATCTTTTGGTTCTGAATCGAAGGGAAAAAATAATAATAATAAAATATTATTTTTAAATATTATTTTATTATTTCCCTTCTGTGACACCGAAAGAACCAAGAGACTTCATGGTGTTATTGTTACGCATACTGGGATTTTGCAGCAGCTTTGGCGTGGTGGATCCAAGTCTCGTGGAAGCCGGGTTAGTACAGCTCGTACCTAATAAACGGATGAAACGAACGCGTTTNGAGAGCGTTTTAACAGGGACCCCCCCCCCAAAAAAAAAAAANCATCTCACCCATGTGTGTCACGGCCTGCTTGCTAAACGTGCGTTAAATTTGGAATCATCTCCCGGGGAAGCGGGGATGGAATAAATAAATGGTAACCCTTTAAGCTTCTCAACTCTCACGTGGGGTGGAGTTTACATTTGATATTCGATTCAAGTTCACCCTTTACATTCAGCGGAAAACGCAGCCTCATTATTTTGTGATGGAAGGGATTAGCGCAGCGCGCGCGTGTGTGCGCGTGTTTTGCGTGTGGTGGTTGTGGTGTGTGCACGTGTGTGTGCGCCGGTTGCCACGTGTTGTTGCNCGTGTGTGCGCGTGACGTGGTGCACGTTGTGTGTGCGTGATGTGTGTTGCGCATTGTTTGCACGTGTGTGTGTGCACGTGTGTGTGTGCGCGTGTGTGTGTGCGCGTTGTGGTGCCGTGGTGTGCACGTTTGTGTGTGCACGTGTTGTGTGCACGGGCACGCTGCGTGTGTGTGCACGTGTGTGTGTTGTGTCTGTACGTGTTGTCTGTACGCGTGGTGTCTGTNCGTTGTGTGGTGTGTNCACGGTGTGTGCGCGTATCGCTTGTGGGCTGTGTGTGTAGCACGTGTGTGTGTCTGTGTATCTTGTGTTTGTGTGTGTGCACGTGTGTCTGTACGTGTGTTGCTGCGCGGCGACGAGTTCGATTCTGCTCACGGCCAAAACCACCAGTGACGATTATCTGAACCCGTCCTGGGCCTCCCTAGGTCGACTCAGCCTCAAACAATTACCTGATGTGGTGTGTAAACATCGCCACTGGGAGACAAAGACGACCGGGCGTGGTGCTGGCCACCCACCCCTCGTGCGCCGTGCCGGCCTTCATAGGTGCTCGCTAACAGCACTTGCCCCTACAGTCTGTTAAGGCTATAGGGGATACTCTTTGGAAAATAAATAAAATAAATGAAAACTACTAAATTAATTTAGTTGTTTTCATTTATACTCTTTGTTTTTTTCGGTAAAGTCACGTAGGTAAAAATTAATAAAATAAAATAAATGAAACCAAATAAATTAATTTAGTCATAATTTAATTTAATTAAAAAACAACTAAATGCATTTAAATTAATGTAGTTGTTTTCATTTATTTTATTGTAGTAATTGTTTTGCCTACGTATTCTTTGTTTTTTTCGGTAAAGTCACGTAGGGGAAACAATTAATAAAATAAATAAATGAAAACGAAATAAATGTAGTTGTTTTATTATTAAATTAATTTATTACTAAATAAATGTAGTTTTCATTTATTTTATTGTATTAATTGTTTCACCTACGTGACTTTACCGAAAAAAATCAAAGAGTATGAATCCTTGCCAGCACGAAAACTTCAAATCTAGAATACACGGGGATCTTTGTCTTTGTGTGCGTGGTCGTGGTGGTGGTGGTGGTGCTGGTGGTGCTGGTGGTCGTGGTGGTGGTGCTGGTGGTCGTGGTGGTGGTGCTGGTGGTGGTGGTGCTGGTGGTGGTGGTGCTGGTGGTGNTGGTGGTAGTAGTGGTGGTGCTGGTGGTCGTGGTGGTGGTGTTGGTGTGCTGGTGGTCGTGGTGGTGGTGCTGGTGGTGGTGGTGGTAGTAGTGGTGGTGCTGGTGATGGTGGTGGTAGTAGTGGTGGTGCTGTGGTCGTGGTGGTGGTGCTGGTGTTGGTGGTCGTTGCGGGGATAGGGGGGTTGGGGGGATGGGGGGTGGGGGGNATTGGGGGTAGGGGGAGGGGTCACGGGGGNAGTAATGCACCAGCGGTTGGCACATAACACCTGAGTTGGGAATCAAACCCAGGTAGTTTTTCGCTGCGAGGCGCACACGTCTCCCTCCGCGCCACTCGAACGCGTCGAATCGGTCCTCGCTAGGTCCGCGGGCTTTTCCCATCACCCCTGTTCTAGCTGACCACCTTCCCTGCCGCGGCGATGTCGCGCATTAGCTCCTTGCTTCGGTCGCGTCTCAGATGAATTCTGATGTGCGGCGAGTGTGAGAGGGAGAGAAAGTGTGAGAGTGTGAGAGAGATTGTGAGAGAGACTGTGAGAGAGNGCGAGAGAGAGTGTGAGAGAGAGCGAGAGAGAGTGTGAGAGAGAGCGAGTGAGAGAGTGTGAGAGGGAGAGAGAGAGCGAGTGAGAGAGTGTGAGATAGAGCGAGAGAGAGAGTGTGAGAGAGAGTGTGAGAGAGGAGAGAGAGTGAGAGAGGGAGAGAGAGCGAGTGAGAGAGTGTGAGAGAGAGCGAGTGAGAGAGTGTGAGAGAGAGTGTGAGAGAGCGAGAGAGAGCGAGTGAGAGAGGGAGAGAGAGCGAGTGAGAGAGCGAGAGAGTGTGAGAGAGGGAGACTATTTTGACTTTTAAAACGGCTTTATTGCTGCGGCAGCAATTGTGCCGAAGCCACTTTTTGCACTCAGTTGTCCATTGGCCGAAGACCATGATGCTCATTACAGTGGGTCACACAGAATCCACCAAGGACACAAGGAATCACAAAAAAAACACAAGGAGTCATGGCACATGTGCCACCAACTCATACGCGCGCATGCAGCTCCCACCACGCGTTTACGTCCGCTTCGACCAAAACCGTTCAGTGTGCCACTTTCGCTAGTGCAGAGAGGGCTCGCCCGGCCCCCACTTGTCCCGGAACACTTTGTACTCGCTCGCGACCTGGGCGTAGTTTTCGTGTTCCAGTCGGAGCCTCGCTCCCAGCAGGCCCCTCATCATCATCATCATCGCCACTAACCGAGCAGCCCTCGTCCGTGCAGTCATAATGCAAACAAAAAACACAACAGGTATTGCGGTCTATGCAAACATGACTCCTCGTAAAAAAAGGTGTCAGTTTTGTTGCCAGATAAAAGGGTAAAAAAAACAATTATTTTTTTTTACTGGCAAATGAGGTACCAATGACACATTAACATTCACGCGATCTAACCCACATTTTTTTTACGAGCGACTTTGTACTCAGGCTCCCCTCGGATTGGGTAGTCTCTACCCAGCGTAACTGCGACCCCCCCCCCCCCCCCCCCATATTACACGCAGAGAGCTGACGCATGAAGCGTCTGATCAATGTGTCCAGTATCCCTCTCTCTGGGGACTCATTAACGCAGCGCCACGACGTTACGCCGAAGTATCCTTCCTATCGTGTAATCCTGCGGGCGTTAAAGTACGTAAAACAAAATACTGAACTATTCAATTTTTTTTGTTTGCATTTTTACCAGATAAGGCCACCACATTGAGCCGATACATAGTTCTTGTTCAGACGCGACACTGGCTTTCACAAATGATAGCTCAACGAAGTGAGCTATCATCATCGTGATCATCATCATCATCGTGATCATCATCATCATCGTGATCATCATCATCGTGATCATCATCATCATCGTGATCATCATCATCATCATCATCATCATCGTGATCATCATCATCATCATCATCATCATCATCATCGTCATCATCATCATCATCGTAATCATCGTGATCATCGTAATCATCATCATCATNGTAATCATCATCATCATCATCATCATGATCATCATTATCATCGTGATCATCATCATCGTGATCATCATCGTGATCATCATCATCATCGTCATCATCATCGCGATCATCGTGGTGGTGGTGTGGAAATTTATAGCGGCGGCCAAAAACACCCTAAATGTGGAGGGGGAAACCGCGGAGGGACCAGAGAGAAAATAAATCATGCCGCCCCCCCCCCCCCCCTGTTTACAGCCTAACAGACGGGCGGGCGGGCGGGCGGTGCCGACGGGAAGGAACGACGCAAACGCTTTCAAGCTTAGTTGGCAAAGCATTAAAAATACACCAAATGAATAACCGCGGTGGTACGAACAAACAGACACACCAAAAAAAAACCCTCCTGCGCGCGACTCGCTCTGCCACGCCGCTTGGATCAGCCGGCGGCGTCGCGTGGCGGCGAGAGACAATTAAGGCGCTGACAGCTCACATCTTCATTTCGGGCGGAGAGCCCCCCGGCGATTGTTGCCAGCCGGCCAGCGGTTGTGAGCCATCGGCGTGCTGCCAAATTGCAGAAGACTTCCCAAATTCATCTTCTTGGTTCTTTCGGTAAAGTCACGTAGAAGGGAAATAATAAAATAATAAGAATAAAACACACTAAAATAATTCTCACGACGTTTCGGTCACAACGCAGCGTCTCAATGAAACACCACCAAGCTGGTGGTGTTTCATTTAGACGCTGTCTCCCCGACAGACCTGTTCTTCACCTGAGGACGGCTGCTTGCGTTGTGGCCGAAACGCCGTGAGAATTTTATCTTATTATGTTGTATTTTTACTATTTTATTATTTCCCTTCTATGTGACTTTACCGAAAGAACCAAGAAGATGAATCCCTGCAGTCATGAAAGCTTTACATCGAAAATTCCTTAATTATTAATAAATAAATAATGACCCCCCCCCCACCACCACCCGGGCCTGTTGTACTCTCAAGCTGAAGGTGACTGGGTGGGTGGGTAGGTAACTGGACAGGTAGGTGAGTGGGCAGGTAGGTAACTGGACAGGTAGGTGAGTGGGCAGGTAGGTAACTGGACAGGTAGGTGAGTCGTCACGTGGGTGAGTGGGCACGTGGGTGAGTGGGCACGTGGGTGAGTGGGCGGGTGGCTGGGTTGGTAGGTAGGTGAGTGGACAGGTGCCTGGGCAGGTGGGTTTGTAGTGAGTGGGCAAGTAGGTGAGTGGACAGGTGGTTGCGTTATTCCGATGTGTGAGAAGGGAGTGGTAGGAGAGTGCGTGGAGGGGAGTAGAGTGAGATGAGAGGGGAGAGGTAGGAGAGTGCGTGGAGGGGAGTGGAGTGAGATGAGAGGGGAGAGGCAGGAGATGCGTNGAGGGGAGTGGAGTGAGATGGGAGGGGAGAGGTAGGAGAGTGCGTGGAGGGGAGTAGAGTGAGATGAGAGGGGTGAGCGTGGAGGGGAGTAGAGTGAGATGAGAGGGGAGAGGTAGGAGAGTGCGTGGAGGGGAGTAGAGTGAGATGAGAGGGGTGCAGTGTTGAGTCTATGGTGCAGTATTGAGTCTATGGGCAGTGTTGAGTCTATGGGCAGTGTTGAGTCTGGTGCATTGTTGAGTCTATGGGCAGTGTTGAGTCTATGGTGCACTGTTGAGTCTATGGTGCAGTGTTGAGTGTATGGTGCAGTGTTGAGTGTATGGTGCAGTGTTGAGTCTATGGACAGTGTTGAGTCTATGGTGCACTGTTGAGTCTATGGTGCAGTGTTGAGTGTATGGTGCAGTGTTGAGTGTATGGTGCAGTGTTGAGTCTATGGGCAGTGTTGAGTCTATAGTGCAGTGTTGAGTCTATGGGCAGTGTTGAGTCTATAGTGCAGTGTTGAGTCTATGGGCAGTGTTGAGTCTGGTGCAGTGTTGAGTCTATGGGTAGTGTTGAGTCTATGGGCACTGTTGAGTCTATGGGCAGTGTTGAGTGTATGGGCAGTGTTGAGTGTATGGNGCAGTGTTGAGTCTATGGGCAGTGTTGAGTCTATGGGCAGTGTTGAGTCTATGGGCAGTGTTGAGTCTGTGGGCAGTGTTGAGTCTATGGGCAGTGTTTAGTTTATGGGCAGTGTTGAGTCTATGGGCAGTGTTGAGTCTATGGGCAGTGTTGAGTCTATGGGCAGTGTTGAGTCTATGGGCAGTGTTGAGTCTATGGGCAGTGTTGAGTCTATGGGCAGTGTTGAGTCTATGGGCAGTGTTGAGTCTATGGGCAGTGTTGAGTCTATGGGCAGTGTTGAGTCTATGGTAGTGTTGAGTCTATGGGTAGTGTTGAGTCTATGGGCAATGTTGAATCTATGGGCAGTGTTGAGTCTATGGGCAATGTTGAGTCTATGGGCAGTGTTGAGTCTATGGGCAGTGTTGAGTCTATGGGCAGTGTTGAGTCTATGGGCAGTGTTGAGTCTATGGGCAGTGTTGAGTCTATGGTGCAGTGTTGAGTCTATGGGCAGTGTTGAGTCTATGGGCAGTGTTGAGTCTATGGGCAGTGTTGACTCTATGGGCAGTGTTGAGTCTATGGNCAGTGTTGAGTCTATGGGCAGTGTTGAGTTTATGGCAGTGTTGAGTCTATGGGTAGTGTTGAGTCTATGGGCAGTGTTGAGTCTATGGGCAGTGTTGAGTCTATGGGCAGTGTTGAGTCTATGGGCAGTGTTGAGTCTATGGGCAGTGTTGAGTCTATGGGCAGTGTTGAGTCTATGGGCAGTGTTGAGTCTATGGGCAGTGTTGAGTCTATGGGTAGTGTTGAGTCTATGGGTAGTGTTGAGTCTATGGGCAATGTTGAATCTATGGGCAGTGTTGAGTCTATGGGCAATGTTGAGTCTATGGGCAGTGTTGAGTCTATGGGCAGTGTTGAGTCTATGGGCAGTGTTGAGTCTATGGGCAGTGTTGAGTCTATGGGCAGTGTTGAGTCTATGGGCAGTGTTGAGTCTATGGGCAGTGTTGAGTCTATGGGCACTGTTGAGTCTATGGGCAGTGTTGAGTCTATGGGCAGTGTTGAGTCTATGGGCAGTGTTGAGTCTATGGGCAGTGTTGAGTCTATGGGCAGTGTTGAGTCTATGGGCAGTGTTGAGTCTATGGAGTGTTGAGTCTATGGGCAGTGTTGAGTCTATGGGTAGTGTTGAGTCTATGGGCAATGTTGAATCTATGGGCAGTGTTGAGTCTATGGGCAATGTTGAGTCTATGGGCAGTGTTGAGTCTATGGGCAGTGTTGAGTCTATGGGCAGTGTTGAGTCTATGGGCAGTGTTGAGTCTATGGGCAGTGTTGAGTCTATGGGCAGTGTTGAGTCTATGGAGTGTTGAGTCTATGGGCAGTGTTGAGTCTATGGGCAGTGTTGAGTCTATGGGCAGTGTTGAGTCTATGGGCAGTGTTGAGTCTATGGGCAGTGTTGAGTCTATGGGCAGTGTTGAGTCTATGGGCAGTGTTGAGTTATGGGCAGTGTTGAGTCTATGGGTAGTGTTGAGTCTATGGGCAGTGTTGAGTCTATGGGCAGTGTTGAGTCTATGGGCAGTGTTGAGTCTATGGGCAGTGTTGAGTCTATGGGCAGTGTTGAGTCTATGGGCAGTGTTGAGTCTATGGCAGTGTTGAGTCTATGGGTAGTGTTGAGTCTATGGTAGTGTTGAGTCTATGGGCAATGTTGAATCTATGGGCAGTGTTGAGTCTATGGGCAATGTTGAGTCTATGGGCAGTGTTGAGTCTATGGGCAGTGTTGAGTCTATGGGCAGTGTTGAGTCTATGGGCAGTGTTGAGTCTATGGGCAGTGTTGAGTCTATGGGCAGTGTTGAGTCTATGGGCAGTGTTGAGTCTATGGGCATGTTGAGTCTATGGGCAGTGTTGAGTCTATGGGCAGTGTTGAGTCTATGGGCAGTGTTGAGTCTATGGGCAGTGTTGAGTCTATGGGCAGTGTTGAGTCTATGGGCAGTGTTGAGTCTATGGGCAGTGTTGAGTCTATGGGCAGTGTTGAGTCTATGGGCAGTGTTGAGTCTATGGGCAGTGTTGAGTCTATGGGCAGTGTTGAGTCTATGGGCAGTGTTGAGTCTATGGNGCAGTGTTGAGTCTATGGGCAGTGTTGAGTCTATGGGCAGTGTTGAGTCTATGGGCAGTGTTGAGTCTATGGGCAGTGTTGAGTCTATGGGCAGTGTTGAGTCTATGGGCGTGTTGAGTCTATGGGCAGTGTTGAGTCTATGGGCAGTGTTGAGTCTATGGGCAGTGTTGAGTCTATGGAGTGTTGAGTCTATGGGCAGTGTTGAGTCTATGGGCAGTGTTGAGTCTATGGGCAGTGTTGAGTCTATGGGCAGTGTTGAGTCTATGGGCAGTGTTGAGTCTATGGGCAGTGTTGAGTCTATGGGTAGTGTTGAGTCTATGGGCAGTGTTGAGTCTATGGGCAGTGTTGAGTCTATGGGCAGTGTTGAGTCTATGGGCAGTGTTGAGTCTATGGTAGTTTTGAGTCTATGGGCAGTGTTGAGTCTATGGGCAGTGTTGAGTCTATGGGTAGTGTTGAGTCTATGGGCAGTGTTGAGTCTATGGTGCAGTGTTGAGTCTATGGGCAGTGTTGAGTCTATGGGCAGTGTTGAGTCTATGGGCAGTGTTGAGTCTATGGGCAGTGTTGAGTCTATGGGCAGTGTTGAGTCTATGGGCAGTGTTGAGTCTATGGGCAGTGTTGAGTCTATGGGCAGTGTTGAGTCTATGGGCAGTGTTGAGTCTATGTGTAGTGTTGAGTCTATGGGCAGTGTTGAGTCTATGGNGTAGTGTTGAGTCTATGGGCAGTGTTGAGTCTATGGGTAGTGTTGAGTCTATGGGTAGTGTTGAGTCTATGGTGCAGTGTTGAGTCTATGGGCAGTGTTGAGTCTATGTGTAGTGTTGAGTCTATGGGTAGTGTTGAGTCTATGGGCAGTGTTGAGTCTATGTGTAGTGTTGAGTCTATGGGCAGTGTTGAGTCTATGGTGTAGTGTTGAGTCTATGGGCAGTGTTGAGTCTATGTGTAGTGTTGAGTCTATGGGCAGTGTTGAGTCTATGGGTAGTGTTGAGTCTATGGGCAGTGTTGAGTCTATGTGTAGTGTTGAGTCTATGGGCAGTGTTGAGTCTATGGGTAGTGTTGAGTCTATGGGCAGTGTTGAGTCTATGGGCAGTGTTGAGTCTATGGGCAGTGTTGAGTCTATGTGTAGTGTTGAGTCTATGTGCAGTGTTGAGTCTGTGGTGCCGAGCCCGTCACCGTAATCGGAGTCGACACCGACACTT